>JAIUJO010002527.1:27500-35000 GCA_023846275.1 Vanilla planifolia
TCTTCTTCTTCTTCTTCATCTTCATATTCTTCTCCTTCATATTCCTGTTCTTCACCTTTTATTCTTCTTCTTTTACATCTTCTTCTTCTTCTTCTTCTTCTTCGTCTTCTTCTTTTTCTTCTTCTTCTTCTTCTCTTGTTATTCTTCTTCTTCTTTTTCTACTACTTCTACTTATTCTTATACTTCTTTTTCTTCTTCTACTTCTTCTCTTCTTCTTCTTCTCCTTCTTCTTCTTTTACTTCTTCTTCTTCATCATCTTCTTCTTTTCCTTCTTCTACTTCTTCCTCCTCTTCTTCTTCCTCTCCTACTTTTACTTCTTCTTCTATTACTATTTCATCTTTTTCATAATTTTCTTCTTCTTCTTCTTCTTCCTCTTCTTTTTAATCTTCTTCTTTTGTATCTTCTTCTTCATTCTCCTCTTCATCTTCTTCTTACTCATCTTCTTCTTCCTCTCCTTCTTCTTCTTCTTCATCATCTTCATCTTCCTGTCCCTCTTCTTCTTCTTCTCCTTCTTCTTCTCCTTCTTCTTCTTCTTCTACTTCTACTTGTTTTTCTTCTTGTTGGTCTTTTACTTTGCCTTCCTCCTCTTCTTCATCTTGTTCTTCATCATCTTCTTCTTCTTCTTTTTCTTCTTCTTCTTCTTCTTCTTCTATTCTTCTTACTCTTCCTCTTCATTTTCTTTTTCTTCATATTCTGATCATTCTTCTTATTCTTCTTCTTCTTCTCCTTCTTCTTCTTCTTCTTCTATTCTTCTTCTTCTTCTTCTTCTTCTTCTTCATCTACTTCTCCTTTTTCTTCATCTTCTTCTTCTCCATTTTCTTCTTTCTCTTTTTTTTCTTCTTTTCTTATTCTTTTGCTTGTTTTTATCCCTCTTTATCTTCTTCTTTTTCTTCTTTTTCTTCTTCTTCTTCTTCATCTTATTCTTTTTCTTGTTCTGCTTCTTCTTCTTCTTCTTCATCTTCTTCCTCTTGTTCTTCTTCTTTTTCTTGTTCTTGTTCTAGTTCTTCTTCTTATTGTACTTCTTCTTCTTCTTCATCATCTTTCTCTTATTCTTCTTCTTCTTCTTCTTCTCTTGCTCCTTCTTCTTCTCCTTCTTCTCCTTCTTCTTCTTCTCCTTCTTCCTATTCTTCTGCTTCGTCTTCTACTTATTTTTCTTCTTCTTCTTCTTCCTCTTCTTCTCCTTCTCCTTCTCCATCTTCTCCTTCTTGTTCTTCTTCTTCTCCTTCTTCTCCTTCTTCTACTTCCTCTTCTTCATTTTCTTTTGTTCCTTTTTCTTTTACTTCTTCCTCTTCTTCTTTTCCTTCTTCTTTTTCTTCTTAAACTTTTTCTTCTTCTTCACCATTTTCTTCTTCTTCTTCTCCTTTTTCTTCTTCTTCTTCTTCTTCTTCTGCTTCTTCTTCTACTGCTACTTCTTCTTCTTCTTTTTCTTCTTCTTCTTCTTCCTCTCCTTCTCCTTCTCCTTCTTCTTCTTCTTCTACTTGTTCTTCCTTTTCTTCTTCTTATTCTTCTCCTTCTGCTTTTTCTTTTTCTTCTCCTTCTCCTTCATCATCTTCTTCTTCTGCTTCTTCTTCCTCTCATTCTTCTTCTTCTTCTTCTTCTTCTTCTTCTTCTACTCCTTCTACTTCTTCTTTTTCTTCATCTTCTTCTTTATATTCTTCTACTTCTCCCTCATCTTCTTATTCCTCTCCTTTTACTTGTTTTTCTACTTTTACTTCTTCATCATCTTGTTCTTCTCATTTTTCTTCTCCTTCTTCTTCTTCTTCTTTTACTTCTTCATCCTCTTCTTCTTCTTCTTCTCCTGCTTCTTCTCCTACTTCTTCTTCTTTCTCTTTTTCTTTTTCTTCTTCTTCTTCTTCTATTACTTCTTCCTCTAATTCTAATTCTTCCTTCCCTTCTACTTCATCTTCTTCCTTTCTTCTTCTTCTTCTGCTGTATTTTTTCTTCTTCATCTTCACCTTCTACTTGTTTATGTTCTTCTTCTCTTCTACTTCTTCTTCTTTTTCTTCTTCTTATTATTATTTTTATTACTATTTTTTTGTTATTATTTTTGTTATTATACATTTTCTTCGTCATCATCAGCTTCTTCTTTGTCCTCTTCTTATTCTACTTCCTCTTCTTCTTCACCTTCTTCTTCTTCTTCTTCTTCTTCTTCTACTTCTTCTTGTTCTTCTTTCTCATCGTCTTCATCTTCTTCTTCTTCTTCTTCTCCAACTTCATCTACTTCTTCTTCTTCTTCTTTTTCCTCTACTTCTTCTTCTTCTTCTATTCTGCTTACTGTTCCTCTTCATTTTCTTTTTCTTCATATTCTGATCATTCTTCTTTTCTTCTTCTTCTTCTCCTTCTTCTTCTCCTATTCTTCTTCTTCTTCTTCTTCTTCTTCTTCTTCTCCTTTTTCTTCTTCTTCTTCTTCTCCTTTTTCTTCTTCCTCTTTTTCTTCTTCTTCTTCTTCTTCTTCTTTTGCTTCTTTTTATCCCTCTTTATCTTCTTCTTTTTCTTTTTCTTCTTTTTCTTCTTCTTCTTCTTTGTCTTCTTCTTTTTCTTGTTCTTGTTTTTCTTCTTCTTCTTCTTCTTCTTCTTCTTCTTCTTCATCTTCTTCTTCCCCTTGTTCTTCTTCTCCTTCTTATTCTTATTCTTCTTATTATTGTTCTTCTTCTTCTCCCTCTTCTTCTTCTTCTTCTTCTTCTTCTTCCTCTTGTTCTTCTCCTCCTCCTTCTTCTTCCTCTATTTTATACATATTCCTCTCTTTTACTTTTTCTTCTTCCGCCTCTTCTTCTTCTTCCTTTATTCCTTCCCATTGTTCTCATTTTTCTTCATCATCATCTTCTTCTTCTTCTTCTTTGTCTTCTTCTTCTTTTTCTTCTTCTTCCTCTTCATCTTTTTCTCTTCTTCTTCTTCCACTTCTTCTTCTTGTTCTTCTTCTTCTTCTTCTTATTCTTCCACTTCTACATCTTCTTCATCTCAAACTTCTGCTTCTTCTTCATGTTCTTGTTCTTGCTATTGTTTTTGTTCTTCTTCTACTTCTACTTCTTCTTCTTCTACATCTTCTTCTTTTATTTCTTCTTTTTCTTCATCATCTTCTTATTCTTCTCCTTCTTATTCTTGCTCTTCACCTTCTTATTCTTTTTCTTCTTCTTCTTCTTCTTCTATGTCTTCTTCTTCTTCTTCTTCTCCTTCTTCTTCTTCTTTCTGTCTTCTACTTCTTCTTCATCATCATCTTCTTCTTCTTCTTCTTCTTCTTGTTTTCCTTCTTCTTCTCCTACTCCTTCTTCACCTCTTTCTTCTTCTTCTTCTTCTTCCTCTTGTTCTTCTCCTCCTGCTTCTTCTTCCTTTATTTTATACATCTTCCTCTCCTTTTACTTTTTCTTCTTCTTCCTCTTCTTCTTCTACATTTACTTCTTCTTCCCATTGTTCTTCTCATTTTTCTTAATCATCATTTTCTTCTTCTTCCTCTTCTTCTTCTTCGTCTTCTTATTCTTCTTCTTCTTCTTCTTTCTCTTCATCTTTTTCCCCTTCTTGTTCTGCTTCCACTTCTTCTACTTGTTCTTCTTCTTCATCTTATTCTTCTTCTTCTTATTCCTCTACTTCTTCAACTTCTTCATCTCAAACCTCTGCTTCTTCTTCATGTTCTTGTTCTTGTTCTTGTTCTTGTTCTTGTTCTTCTTATACTTCTACTTCTTCTTCTTCTACGTCTTCTTTTATTTCTTCTTCTTCTTCTTCTTCTTCTGCTTCTCCTTATTCTACTCCTTCATATTCTTGTTCTTCACCATCTTATTCTTCTTCTTCTTCTTCTTCCTCCTCCTCTTTCTTTTTCTTCGTCTTCTTCTTCTTCTTCTTCTTCTTCTTGTTATTCTTCTTCTTCTTCTTTTTCTACTACTACTTATTCTTATTCTTCTTTTTCTTCTTCTACTTCTTCTTCTTCTTCTACTCCTTCTTTTACTTCTTCTTCTTCTTCATCTTCTTCTTTTTCTTCTTCCACTTCTTCCTACTCTTCTTCTTCCTCTCCTACTTTTACTTCTACTTCTACTACTATTTCATCTTTTTCATAATTTTCTTCTTCTTCTTCCTCTTCTTTTTAATCTTCTTCTTTTGTATCTTCTTCTTCTTCTTCCTCTTCTTCTTCTTCTTACTCATCTCCTTCTTCCTCTCCTTCTTCTTCTTCATCATCGTCTTCATCTTCCTGTCCCTCTTCTTCTTCTTCTCCTTCTTCTACTTCTTCTCCTTCTTCTTCTTCTCCTGCTTCTTCTTCTACTTCTACTTGTTTTTCTTCTTGTTGTTCTTTTACTTTGCCTTCCTCCTCTTCTTCGTCTTGTTCTTCATCATCTTCTTCTTCTTCTTTTTCTTCTTCTTCTTCTTCTTCTTCTTCTATTCTTATTACTCTTCCTGATCATTTTCTTTTTCTTCATATTCTGATCATTCTTCTTCTTCTACTTCTTCTCCTTCTTCTTCTTCTTCTTCTATTCTTCTTCTTCTTCTTCATCTTCATCTTCTTCTACTTCTTCTTTTTCTTCATCTTCTTCTTCTCCTTTTTCTTCTTTCTCTTTTCTTCTTCTTGTTCTTCTTCTTTTGCTTCTTTTTATCCCTCTTTATCTTCTTCTTTTACTTTCTCTTCTTTTTCTTCTTCTTCTTCGTCTTATTCTTTTTTCTTGTTTTTCCTCTTCTTCTTCTTCTTCTTCTTCATCTTCTTCCTCTTGTTCTTCTTCTCCTTCTTGTTCTTGTTCTTGTTCTTCTTCTTATTATTCTTCTTCTCCTTCTTCTTCTTCTTCTTCTTCTTCTTCTTCCCCTTGTTTTTCTCCTCCTTCTTCGTCTTCCTCTATTTTATACATCTTTCTTTCCTTTTACTTTTACTTCTTCTTTCTCTTCTTCTTCTTCATTTACTTCTTCTTCTTATTGTTCTTCTCATTTTTCTTCATCATCATCTTCTTTTTATTCCTCTTTTTCTTCTTGTTCTTCTTCTTCTTCTTCCTCTCCTCCTCTTCATCTTTTTCCCCTTCTTCTTCTGCTTCCACTTCTTCTTCTTGTTCTTCTTCTTCTTCTTATTCTTCTACTTCTTCATCTTCTTCATCTCAAACTTCTGCTTCTACTTCATGTTCTTGTTCTTGTTCTTCTTCTACTTCTACTTCTTCTTCTTCTACGACTTCTTCATTTATTTCTACTTCTTCTTCTTCATCATCTTTTTATTCTTCTCCTTCTTATTCTTTTTCTTCACCTTCTTATTCTTCTTCTTCCTCTTCTTCTTATTCTTCATCCTCTTCTTGTTTTCTTCTTCTTCTTCTTCTTCTTCTTCTTTTTCTACTACTTCTACTTATTCTTATTCTTCATTTTCTTCTTCTACTTCTTCTTCTTCTTCTCCATCTCCTTCTTCTTTTACTTCTTCTTCATCTTCTCCTTTTCTGTCTTCCTCCTCTTCTTCTTCCTCTCCTACTTTTACTTCTTCTTCTGCTACTACTATTTCATCTTTTCAATAATTTTCTTCTTCTTCTTCTTCCTCTTCTTTTTCATCTTTTTTTGCATCTTCTTCTTCTTCTTCCTCATCTTCTTCTTCTTACTCATGTTCTTCTTCCTCTCCTTTTTCTTCTTCATCTTCTTCATCTTCCTGTCCCTCTTCTTCTTCTTCTCCTTCTTCTTCTCCACCTTCTTCTTCTACTTCTACTTGTTTTTCTTCTTGTTGTTCTTTTACTTTGCCTTCCTCCACTTCTTCGTCTTGTTCTTCATCAACTTCTTCTTCTTCTTCTTCTTCTTCTTCTTCTTCTTCTTCAGCTCTTCTACTTCTTCTTCTTCTTCTTCTAATTCTTCTTCCTCTCTTTTTTGCTCTTCTTCTTCTTTTTCTTCATCTTGCTCTACTTCTTTTTCTTTCATTCTCTTTTCTCTTCTTCTTTTTTTTGTTCTTCTTTTTTCTTCTTCCACTTCTTCTCGTTCATCTTCTTTTTCTTCTACTACTTCTTTTTATTATTATTATTCTTCTTTCGAGTCTTCTTTTTCTTCAGCTACGTCTTCTTCTTCTTCTTCTTCTTCCTCCTCCTCTTCTACTTCTTCCTCTTCTTCTTTTACTTCTTCTTCTTCTTCATCTTCTCTTCTTCTTCTTCTTTTTCTTCTACTTCTTTTTCTTCTACTTCTTCTTCTCCTTCTTCTTGTTCTCTACCTCCTTCTTCTTCTTCACCTTCTTCTCCTTCTTCTTCTTCTCCTTCTTCCTCTTCTTCTCCTTCTTCTTCTACTTCTTCTCCTTCTTCTTCTTCTTCTCCTTCTCCTTCTTCTCCTTCTTCTTCTTCTTCTTCTTCTATTTCTTCATCTCCTTCTTCTACTTCTTCTTCTTCATTTTCTTTTGTTTCTTCTTCTTTTACTTCTTCCTCCTTCCCTTCTTCCTTTTCTTCTTTTCCTTCTTCTTGTTATTCTTCAACTTTTTCTTATTCTTCACCATTTTCTTCTTCTTCTTCTCCTTGTTCTTCTTCTTCTTCTTCTTCTACGTCTTTTTCCTCTGCTACTTCTTCTTTTTCTTCTTCTTCTACTACTACTAATTCCAATTCTTCCTTCCCTTCTTATTCATCATCTTCTTTCTCTTCTTCTTCTTCTACTACATTTTTTCTTCTTCTTCTTCATCTTTTCCCACTTCTTCTTCATCTTCTCCTTCTTCTTCTTTATCTTCTTCTTCTTCTTCTTCTTTTCTTCTTCTCCTTCTTCTTCTTGTTCTTCTTCTTATTATTATTTTCATTACTATTTTTTATTATTATTTTTGTTGTTATACTTTTTCTTCTTCAAGATCATCTTCTTCTTCTTCATCCTCTTCTTATCCTACTTCTTCTTCTTCACCTTTTTCTACTTCTTCTTCTTCTTCTACACCCTCTTCTTCTTCTTCTTTCTCTTCATCATTTTCTTCTTCTTCTTCTCCTCCTTCTTCAACATCTCCTTCTTCTTCTTTTTCTTCTTCTTCTTCTTCTTCTTCTTCTTCTTCATCTTCTTATTTTTCTACTTCTTCTTTTTCTTGTTCTTCACCTTTTTCTTGTTCTTCACCTTTTTCTTCTTTTTCTTCTTCTTTTTCCTATTCTTCTTTTTCTGCTACTTCTTGTTCCTCTTCTTTTTCTTCTACGACTTCTTCTTCTTCTACTTCTTCATCTTCCTCTTCTTTACCTTCTTCATTTTCCTCTTCTTCTTTTTCTTCTTCTTCCTCTTCTTCTTACTCTTATTCTATGTCCTCTTCTTCTTCTTCTTCTTCTTCTTCTTCTTCTTCTTCTTTTCTACCTTCTTCTTCATCTTCTTCTTCTTCATCTTCTTCTTCTTCTTTTCCTTCTTCTTCTCCTACTCCTTCACCTCCTTCTTCTTCTTCTCCTCCTTCTTCTTTTTCTTTTTCTTCTTCTTCTTCTTCTTCTTCTTCTTCTTCTTCTTCTTCTTCATCTTTTTCTCCTTCTCCTTCTTCTCCTTCTTCTTCTTCTTCTCCTTCTTTTTCTTATTCTTCTTCTTATTCTTCTTCTACTTCCTCTTCTTCTTCTTCATCTTCATACTCTTCCT
>JAIUJO010002527.1:47500-52500 GCA_023846275.1 Vanilla planifolia
TTATTACAATTCTTCATGTTCTTCTTCTTGTTCTTGTTCTTCTCCTTCTTCTTCTTCTTCTTCATCTACTTCTTCATCATCATCTTACACTTCATCTTCTTCTTCTTCTCCTTCATCATCTTCTTTTTCTTATACTTCTTCAACTTGTTCTTGTTCTTCTCCTTATTCTTCTTCTTCTATTACTTTTTCTTGTTCTTTTTCTTCTTCTCCTTCTTCTACTTCATCTTCTTCTTAAACCTCTTCATCTTCTTAGTCTTCTTTTTCTTCTTCTCCTTATCCTTCCTCTTCTTCTTCTTCTTCTTCTTCTTATTCTTATTCTATCAACTCTCCTTCTACTTCTCCTTCTTCTTCTACTTCTCTTACTTTATTCTTTTTCCTCTTCCTCTTCTTCTTCCTGCTCCTCCTCTTCTTCTTCTTCTTCCCCCTCTTGTTTTTCCTCTTCTTCCTTTTCTCCTTCTTCTTCCTAAACTTTTTTTCATCTTCATCTTTTTCTTTTTCTTCTTGTCATTATTCTTCTTTTACATCTTCTGTTTCTCCTTCTTCTTCTTCTTCTTTCGCTCCTTCTTGTTCCTGTTCTTCTTCTTCTTCTTCATCTTCATCCCCTTTTTCTTTTGCTCCTTCTTCTACTTCTTCTAATTCTTCTTCTTATTTTAATTCTTTATTTTCTTCTTCTTCGTGTTCTTCTTCTTCTATTACTACTTTTTCTTTTTCTTTGTCTACTTCTTCTTCTCCATCTTTTTCTTCTTCATCTTCTCCTTCTTCTTCTTCGTCGACTTTTCCTTCTTCTTCTTCTTCTTCTTATTTTTCTTCTTCTTCTTCTCCCACTTCTTCTAATTCTTCTTCTTCATCATCTTCTTCTTCTTCCACTCTTTTTCTTCTTCTCCTTCTTCTTCTTCTTCTTCTTCTGCTTCTACTTCTTCTTCTTGTTGATGCTCTTCTCCTTTCTGTTCTTCTTCTTCTTCTCCTCCTCCTCCTCCTTCTTCCTATTCTTCCTTTTCTTCCAATTTTTCTTCTTCATCAATTACTACTTCTTCTTCTTCTTTTTCTTCTTCTACTTCATTTTGTTCTTCTTCTTCTTCTTCTTTTTCATCTTCTTCTTCTTTCTCTCCTTCTTCTTCTTCATCTTCCTCTTCTTTTTCTTCATGTTCTTCTTCTTTTTATTATTTTTCTTCTTCTTCTTCATCTTGCACTTCTTCCACCTCTTCTTCTTTTTATTTTTCTTCTACTACTTTTCCTTATTCTTTAATTTCTCTTCTTTTTCTTCTACTCTTCATTATCATCATCTTCTTCTTCTTCTTCTTATTCACCTTCTTCCTCTTCTTCATCTTATTTTTATTCTTCTCCTTCTTCTTCTTTATCTTCTTTTCTTCCCTTCTTCCTCATCTTCCGCTCATTGTTCTTCTTCTTCTTCTTCTCCTCCTCCTTTTTCTTCTTCTTCTTCCACTTCTTCTTTACTTTTCTTTCTCCTTCAACTTCTTCTTTTTCATGTTCTTCCTATTCTACTTCTTATTATTATTTCTCTACTTCTACTTTTTCTTCTTGTTCATTTTTCTCTCCTTCTTCTACTTCTCTTTTTTCTTCCTCTTCTTCTTATATTTCAAATCTTCATGTTCTTTCCTTTTTCTTCTTCTTCTTCTACTTTTGGTTCTTCTTCTTCCTCTGCCTCTTCTTCTTCTTCTTCTTCTTCATTTTCCTCTTCTTCTTCTTCTTCTTCATATTCTATTTATTCTACTACTATTTTTTCTTCTTCTTCTTCTTTTACTTCTTCTTCCTCTTCTTCTTCCTCTTCTTTTTTCCTTCATCTTCTTCATCTACTTTTTCTCCTTCTTAATCTTTTTCTTCTTCCTCCTAATCTCCCTGTTCTTCATCTTCTTCTTCTTCTTCTTCTTCTCCTTCTTCTTCTTCTTATTCTTCTTCTTCTTCTTCTCCTCCTCCTCCACCACCTCCTCCTCCTCCTTCTTCTCCTTCTCCTTCATCTTCTCCTCCTTCTTCTTCCTCTTCTTCTCCTTCTCCTTCATCTTCTCCTCCTCCTTCTCCTTCTTCTTCTCCTCCTTCTTCTTCTCCTTCCTCTCCTCCTCCTTCTTCTTCTTCTTCTTCTTCCTCTCCTCCTCCTCCTCCTCCTCCTCCTCCTCCTTCTTCTTCTTCTCCTTCTCCTTCTCCTTCATCTTCTCCTCCTCCTTCTTCTTCTTCTCCTTCACCTTCATCTTCTCCTCCTCCTTCTCCTTCTTCTTCTCCTCCTTCTTCTTCTTCTTCTCCTTCTTCTTCTTCTTCTTCTTCTTCTTCCTTTGCTTCTTCTTCTTCTTCTTCTTCTTCTTCTTCTTCTTCTTCTTCTTCTTCCTCCTCGTCTTCTTCTTCCTCTTCTTCCTTGTCTTCTTCCTCGTCTTCTTCCTAGACTTCTTCCTCGCCTTCTTCCTCGTCTTCTTTCTTGTCTTCTTCCTCGTATTCTTCTTCGTCTTCTTCCACATCTTCTTCTTCTTATTATTTTAATTCTCCATTTTTTTTTTCTTCTTCTTTTCTTTCATCAGCTTCTTCTTCTTTGCCTTCTTCTTCTTCTTCTTCTTCTTCTTCTTCATCTCTTCTTCTTCTTCCTCAAGCTCCTCTCCTTCCTCTTCTTCCTTATCTTCTTTTTCTTTACAACCTTTTCTTCTTCTTCATCATTTTCTTCTACTTGTATGCCATTTTCTACTTCTTCTTCTTTTTCTTCTTCTTCTCTTTCTTCTTCTTCTTCATCTTCCTCTCATTCTTCTTCTTCTTCTTCTTCTTCTTCATCTTCCTCTCCTTCTTCTTCTTCTTCTTCTTCTTGTCCTTTTTCTTCTTCTTCTTCTTCTTCTTCTTCTTCATCATCATCTTCATCGTCATCATCTTTTTCTTCTCCATCTTCTTCTTCCACTTCCCCTTCCTCCCCTTCTTCTTCTAGTTCTTCCTCTTCTTCTTCTCCTTCTTATTCTTATTCTTCTTCTTCTTCTTGTTCTTCTCCTTCTCCTTCTTCTCCTTTATCTTCTTGTTATTAAACGACTCCTTCGTCTTCTTCTTCTTCTTTTTCCTATTATTTTATTTTTTAATAATATTATTAATATTACTGTTATTCATTTTCTTCTTCTTCCTTTTCTTCTTCTTCTTCTTCTCTTTTATCTTCCTCTCTTTTTTCTAACTCTTCTTCTCCTACGTCTTCTTTTTCTTGTTCTTTTCTTTCTTATTCTTCTTCTTGTTGTTTTTCTTGTTGTTCTTCTTCTCATTCCTCTTCCTCTTCTTCTTCTTTTTCTTCTTCTTCTTCTACTTCTTTTTCTTCTTTCTTTTCTTATTGTTATTATTATTATTACTCTTATTATGATTATTATTATTATTCTTTTTTTATTCATCTATTTTGTTGGTCTTCATCCTTTTCTTCTTCTTTTTTTCTACTACTACCTCTTCTTTTGC
This sequence comes from Vanilla planifolia, assembly GCA_023846275.1. Lineage (NCBI taxonomy): Eukaryota > Viridiplantae > Streptophyta > Magnoliopsida > Asparagales > Orchidaceae > Vanilla > Vanilla planifolia. The sequence goes on from JAIUJO010002527.1 coordinate 50,921, forward strand.
TTCTTCTTCTACTTCTTCTTCTTCACCGTCATCATCTTCTTCTTCCTCTTCATATTCTACTTCTTTTTCTTCTTCACCTTCTCCATCTTCTTCTTCTTCAACTTCTTCATCTTATTATAATTATTATTATTGTTACTATTTTTATTTTCTATATTATTTTTATTTTCTATATTATTTTTATTATTGTTATTGTTATTGTTATTGTTATTGTTGTTGTTATTATTATTGTTGTCATCATTATTTTCTTCTTCTTTTTCTTCTCCTTCTTGTTCTTCATCTTCTTTTCGCTCTTCTTTCATTCCTTCCTCTAATTAATCTTCTTTTTCTTCTTCTACTTCTTCTTCTTCTTCTTTTTCTTCTTCTTTTTCTTGATCTTCTTCTTCTTCCACTACTTCTCCTTGTTGTTGTTCTTCTTCTACTACTACTACTCCATCTTCTTCTTTTATTTCTTCTTCAACTACTTCTTCTTCTTCATCACCTTCTTGTTGTTGTTGTTATTCTTCTTGTTCTTCTTCTTCTTCTTTCACTTCTTTTTCTTCTTCTTCTTCTTCATCTTCTTCACCTCCTTCTTCTACTTCTTCTTCTTCTTCTTCTTCACCTTCTTCTTCTTCTTCTCCTTCTTCTCCTTGTTCTTCTTCATCTTCTTCTTGTTTTTGTTATTGTCCTTCTTCTACAACTACTACTTCCACCTCTTCTTCTAATTCTTCTTTCTCTTCTTCGTCTTGTTGTTCTTCTTTTTCTCCTTCTCCTTCTTCTATTTCTTCTTCTTCTTCTTCTTCTTCTTCTTCTTTATCTTCTTATTCTTCTTCTATTTTTTCTTCTTCTTCTTGTTCCACTTCTTCTTCATCTTCTACTTCTTCTTCTTCTTCTTCTTCGTCAACCTCTTCTTCCTCTTCTTGAGCTTCTTCTTCTTCTTCTTCTTCTTCTTTTTCGTGTTCTTCTTCCGCCTCTACTTCTTTTTCTTGTTGTTCTTCTTCTTATTATTTTTCTTCTTATTCTTCTTCTTCTGCTTCTTCAATGTCTTCTTTTTTTACTTCTTCTTCTTCTTCTTCTTTTCTTATTATTACTATTATTATTATTATTACTATTATTATTATTATTACTATTCTTATTATTATTATATTTGTTATATTTATTTTTATTCATCTTCTTCTTCTTTTTCACCTTCTTCTTCTTCTTCTTCTTCTTCTTATTTTTCTTCTTCTTCTTCTTCTTCTTCTTCTTCTTCTTCCTCTTCTTCTTCATCTTCTTCATCTTCTTCTTCTTCTTCTTCTTTTTCCTCTTCTTCTTCTTCCTCATCTTCCTCTTCTACCTCTTCTTTCTCTTCTTCTTATTCTTTCTCATCTTCCTCTTCTTCTTCTTCTTCTTCTTCTTTTCTTCCTCTTCTTTTTTGTCTTCTACTTCTTCCTGTTCTTCCTCATCTTCCTCTTCTTCCTCTTTTTTTTCTTCTTCCACTTCTTTTGCTTCTTCTTCTTCTTCTTCTTCTTCTTTTTCCTTCTCTTTCTCCTCCTTCTTCTTCTCGATCTTATTCTTCTCCTTCTTCTACTTCATCTTCTTCTTCTTCTTCTTCTATTCCTCCT
>JAIUJO010002527.1:57500-60018 GCA_023846275.1 Vanilla planifolia
CTTCTTCTCCTTCATCTTTTTTTTCTTTATCTTCTTCTGCTACTTCTTCTTCTTCTTCTTCTTTTTCTTCCTCTTCTTCCTTCCTTATCTTCTTCTTTGTCCTCTTCTTCAACTTCTTCCACTTTTGCTCTTCTTTTTCTTCTTCTGGTTCTTCTTCTTCTACATCTTTTTCTTCTCCTACTACTACTTCTTCCTCTTCCTCTTCTTCTTCACATTCTTCTTCTTCACTTTCTTCTTCTTATTCTTCTTCTACTTCTTCTGGTTTTATTTCTTCTTCTGCTTCTTCTTCTACTAATTCCTATACTTACTTCTAATTCTTCTTCTTCTCCTCTATCTTCAACTTCCACCTTATCTTCTAAATCGTTTTCTACTTCCTCTTCTCCTTCCTCTTCTTCCATACTCCTCTTCTTCTTCTTCTTCTTCCTCTTCTTTTTCTTCTTATTACTCTTCTTCTATTCTTCTTCTTCTCCTCCTCTTTCTTCTTCTACTTCTTCCTCTTCTTCAAATTTTTCTTATTCTTGTTCTTCTTCTACTTCTTATTCTTCTCATTCTTCTTCTTTTTGTTTTTCTTCTTATTCTTCTACTTCTTCTTCTTATTCTTTTTCCTTCATCATCATCATCTTCTTCTTCTTCTTCTTTTTCTTCTTCTGCTTCCAATTTTTTTTCTTCTTTTCTTCTTCTTCTTCTGCTTCTTCTTCTTCCTCTTCTTCTCCATCCTCTTCTTCTTCTTCGTCTTCTTCTTTTTCTTCTACTTATTCTTAATTTTTTTTCCTCTATCACTTCTTCTTCTATTTCTTCTTCTTCTTCTTCCACTACCTACTTCTACTTCCTCTTCTTCTTCTTCTTCTTCTTTATCGTCTTCATCTTCTTCTTCTTCTTCTTTTTCTTCTTCTTCTAATTCTTCTTAATTTTCTTCGTCTCCTTCTTCTTCTTCTTCTTCTTCTTCTCTTACTTCTTCCAATTCTTCTTCTACTTTTTCTTCTTCTTCCCCTTCTTCTTAATCATCTTCTTCTTTATCTTATTATTTACCTTCTACTTTTTCACTTCCTTTTCTTCTTCTTCTTCTTTTACTCCTTCTTCCTCTAATCATCTTCTTGTTCTTCTTCTACTTCTTCTAATTCTTATTCTTCTAGTTCTTCTTGCTCTTACACCACTTCTTCTTCCTCTTCTTCCTTCCATCTCTTCTTCTTCTTTTCTACTTCTCCTTCTTTGTCTTCTTCTTCTTCTTCTTCGTCCTCTTCTCCTTCTTCTTCATCCTCTTCTCCTTCTTCTTCACCTTATTATTATTATTATTATTATTATTCTTGTCTTGCTTCTTCTTCTTCTTCATTTTCTTCAACTTCTTCATTTTCTTTAACTTCTTCATTTTCATGTACTACTTCTTTTTCTCCTTCTTTATCTTCTTCTTCTGCTTCTTATTCAAAATTCTCTTTTTCTCCTTCTACTACTTCTTCTTCTTCGGTTTCCACTTCTTTTTCCTCCTCTTCTTCTTCCTCTTTTCTTTTCCTTCTTCTTTTTCTTTTGCTTCTTCTTTTTCTTCTTCTACAACTTCTTCTAATACTTCTTCTTGTTCTTCATCTTCCTCATCTTCTTCTTCCTCTTCTTATTGTTCCTCTACGTCTTCCTTATCTTTCTTGCTCTTCTTCTTCGTCCTGTTCCTCTTCTTCTACATCCTATTCTTCTATTTCTTCTTCTTGTTGTTGTTCTTTTTCTTGTTCTCCTTCTTGTTCTCCTTCTTCTTCTTCTTCTTCTTCTTCTTATTCTTCTTTTACTTCTTCTTCCTCTACTTCTTCCTCTTCAACCTCTTTTTCTTCCTGTTCTTCGAATTACTATTCTTCTTCCTCTACTTCCTTGCTCTTCTTCTTCTTCTTCTTTTTTAACATATTCTTCTTCATCATCTTCATTTTCTTCTTCTTCTACTACTTATTCTTGTTCGTCCACATCGCCTTCTTCTACTTCTTCTTCTTCCTCTTCTACTTTTTCTTCTTCTGCAACTTCTTCTTCTTCTTTATTTTCTTTGTCTTTTTCTTCTTCTTCATCTCCTTCTTCTTCTTCTCCATCTCCTTCTTCTTGTTCTACTTCTTATAACTCTTCTTCTTCATCATCATCTTCCTCTTCCTCCTTTTATTCCTTGTCTTCTTCTTCTTCTTCTTCGTCTATATCTTTTCTTTTCTTCCCTTATTCTTCTTTTTCTTCTCTTTCTCCTCCTCCTTATCTTCTTCCTCCTCTTCTTTTGCTTCTTCTTCTCCTAGAATTTCCTCTTCTCCATCTTTTTCTTCCTCTTCCACGTGTTCTTCATCTTTTTCTTCTCCTTCTTTTGCTTCTCCTTCTCCATCTTCTTCTTCATCATCCTCCTCCTACTCTTCTTCTTCTTCTTCTTCATCTATTTCTTCTAATTCTTCTTCTTCTTCTTCTTCTTCTTCTTTGTACTAAATCATCTTCTTATTATTCTACTAATTCAAGTTCTTGCTCTTCTTCCTCTTCTTATTCTTTTTCTTCTTCTTCTTCTTCTTCTTCT
>JAIUJO010001104.1:0-2500 GCA_023846275.1 Vanilla planifolia
AGAGAAGAACATTAAGAAGATGAAGAAGAGAAAGAAAAAGAAGAAGAAGAAGAACAAGAGGTAGAAGGGGAACGTGAAGAATAAGAAGAAGAACAAGAACAAGAACAAGAATAAAAAAAAGAAGAAATTGAAGTTATTGAAGAAGAAGAAGAAGAAAGGAGGAGGAGGAGAAGAAGAAGAAGTAGAAGAAGAAGAATAAGAAGAAAAAGATGAAGAAAAAGAAGAAGAAGAAGAAGAAGAGGAAGATGTAGTGGAAGAAGAAGAGGTGGAAGAGGAAAAGGAAGAGGAAGAAGAAGAAGAAGAAGAAGTAGAAGAAGAAGAAGGGGAAGAACAAAAAAAAGAAGAAGAAGAAAAAGAAGAAGAATAAGGAGAAGAAGAGGAATATGAAGAAGAGGGAGAAAATGAGAAGAGGAAGAAGAAGAAGAAGAAGAAGAAGATGAATAAGAAGAAAAAGAGGAAAATACAAGAGTTGAAGAAAAAGAAGAAGGAGAAGAAGCAGTACAACAACTTGTTGAAGAAGAAGAAGAAGAAGAACAAGAGGAAAAAGAAGAAGAAGAAGATGTTAAAGGAGTAAGAGGAAGAGAAGAATCAGAAGAAGAAGATGAAGAAGAAGAAGAGGAAGTAGAAGAGGAAGAAGTAGTAGTGGAAGAAGAGGAAGAAGAAAAAGAAAAAAAAAGAAGAGGAAGAAAAAGAAGAAGAAGAAGAAGTAGTAGTAGAAGTAAAATAAGAAGAAGAAGAAGAGAAAGAAGAAGAAGAAGAAAAGGAATTGGAAGAAGAAGAAGAAGAACAAGAAGAAGAAGAAGAAGCAAAAGAAGAAGAAGAAGAAGAAGAAGATTAAGCAGAAGAAGAAGAAGAAATAGAAGAATTAGAACAACAAGAAGATGAAGAAGAAGAACAAGATAAAGGAGAAGATGAAGTTGAAGAAAAAGAAGAAGAAGAAGAAGAAGAAGAAGAAGAAAAAAAGAGGAAGAAGAGAAAGATGAAGAAGAAGAAGAAGAGGAGAAGGGGGAGGAGGAAGAAGATTAAGAAGAAGAAGAAGAAGCAGAAGAAAGAGAAAAATAGGAAGAAATAAATGAAAGGAAGAAAAAAAAGAAGTGGATGAAGAAGAAGAGGAAAAAGAAGAAGAAGTAGAAGATGAAGAAGAAGAAGAAGAAGTAGAAGATGAGGAAGAAGAAGAAGAAGAAGAATATGATGATAATGATGATGATGAAGAAGGTGAAGAGGAGAAAGAAGAAGAAGAAGAAGACGAAGGAGAAGAAGAGGAAGAAGACGAAGAAGAAGAAGAAGAGGAAGAGGAAAAAGAAAAAGAGGAAGAAGAAGAAGAAGGGGAAGGAGAAGAAGAAGAAGAAGAAAAATAATAAAAAGAAAAATTAGAAGTAAAAGAAGAGGAGGAGGAAGAAAATGATGAAGAAGATAGTGAAGAAGAGGGAGAAGAAGAGGAATACAAAGGAGAAGAAGAAGAGGAATACAAAGAAGAAGAAGAAGAAGGAGAACAAGAAGAAAAAGAAGAAGTAGAAGAAGAAGAAATAGAAGAAGAGGTAGTAGGACAATGAGAAGAATAAGAATAAGAAGAAGAAGAAAAAAACAAGTACAAAAATAAGAAAAAGAAGAAAAAGAAGAAAAAGAAGAAGCTGAAATAGAAGTTAATGAAGAAGAAGAAGAAGAAGAAGAATAAGAAGAAAGAAGGAGAAGAAGAGAAAGAAGAAGAAGAAGAAGGGAAGAAGAAGAAGGATAAGATGTAGAAGAAGTAGAAGAAGAAGAAGAAGAAGAAGAAGAAGAAGAAGAAGAAGAAGAAGAAGAAGAAGAATAGTAAGAAGAAGATGAAGAAGAAGAAGAAGAAGTAGATGAAGAAGAAGAAAAAGAAGACGAAGAAGAAGAAGTAGAAGAAGTAGAAGAAGAAAAATTAGAATTAGAAGAAGTAGAAATTGTAGAAGAAGTGGGAGTCGAAGAAGAAGAAGAAGAAGGATAAGAAGAAGAAGAAGAAGAAGGAGAAGCAAAAGAAGAAGAAGAAGAAGAAGAAGAAGAAGAAGAAGAAGAAGAAGAAGAAGAAGAAAAAGAAGAAGATGATGAAGAGATCAAGAAGAGGGAAATGTAGAAGAATTTAAAGAAGAAGATGTAGAAGAAAAAGAAGAAGAAGAAGATGATGATGAAGATGATGCAGGGGAAGAAGAAGGAAGAGAAGAATAAGAAGAAGAAGAAGAAGAAAAAGAAAAAGGAGAAGGAAAATGAAGTAGTAGACCAAGAAGAAGAAGAAAAGTAGAAATAGAAGAAGAAGAAGAAGAAGAAGAAGAAGAGAAGACGAAGAAGAAGAAGAAGAAGAAGAAGAAGAAGAAGACGAAGAAGAGGAAGATGCAGAAGAATATGAAGAGGAGAAGGGGAGGAGGAAGAAGATGGAGAAGAAGAAGAAGAAGAAAGAGAAAAATAGGAAGAAATAGATGAAAGGAAAAAAAAAGAAGAGGATGAAGAAGAAGAGGAAGAAGAAGAAGAAGAAGTAGAAGAT
>JAIUJO010001104.1:7500-15000 GCA_023846275.1 Vanilla planifolia
AGTAGGAGAAGTTGAAGTGGAAGAAGAAGATGAAGAAGTAGAAGAAGAAGAAGAAGAAGAAGCAGAAGAAGAAGAAGTAAAAGATGATGATGAATAAGAAGAAGAAGAAAACTAGGATAAGAAGAAGAAGAAGAAGAAGAAGGAGAAGAAGAAGAATTAGAAGAAGAAGAAGAAGATGAAGAAAAAGAAGAAGAAGAAGTTGAAGAAGAAGATGAAGAAGAACAAGAAGTAGAAGGAGAAGAAGATGAAGAAGAAAAAGAAGAAGAAGAAGAAGAAGAAGAAGAAAGAGAAGATGTAGCAGAAGGAGAAGAAGAAGAAGATGATGATGAGATTAAGAAGAAGAAGAAGATGATGATGAAGAAGAGGATGAAGGAAAAGAAGGAGGAGAAGAAGAAGAAGAAAGTAAAAGAAGAAGAAGAAGAAGAAGTAGAAGAGGAAGGGGAGGAAGAAGAAAAAAGAGGACAAGGAGGAGGAAGAAGAAGGAGAAGAAGAAGAAGAAGGAGAAGAAGAGGAAGAAGAAGAAGAATATATAGAAGAAGAAGAAGAAGAAGATAAGGGAGAAGAAGAAGAAGAAGAAGAAGAAGATGATGATGATGATGATGACGATGAAAAAGTTGAAGAAGATGAAGAAGTGGAAGAAGAAGAAGACGAAGGAGAAGAAGAAGAAGAAGAAGAAGAAGAAGAAGAAGAAGTACAAGTGTTAGAAGGAGAACGAAAAGAAGAAGAAGAAGAGAAAAAAGAAGAAGAAGATGAAAAAGTGAAAGAAGAAGAAGAAGAAGAAGAAGAGAACGTTGGTAGTAGTACTAGTAGTAGTAGAAGAAGAAGAAAAAGAAGATGTAGTGGAAGAAGAAGAAGAAGAAGATGATGAACAAGAAGAAGGAAAACAACAAGAAGAAGAAGAAGGAGAAGAAGAGGAAGAAGAAGAAGAAGAAGTAGAAGAAGAAGGAGAAGTAAAATAAGAAAAAGAAGAAAAAAAAGAAGGGCAAGAAGGGGAAAAGGAGAAGAAGAAGAAGAAAAAGAAGAAGAGGTAGAAGGAGGAGGAGGAGAAGAAGAAGAAAAAGAAGTAGTAGTAGTAGTAGTAGTAGTAGTAGTAGTAGTAGTAGTAGTAATAGAAGAAGAAGAAGAAGAAGAGGACAAAGAAGATGAACAAGAAAAGAAGTAGGAATAGACGAGGAAGAAGAAGAAGAATAATAAGAAGAAGAAGAAGAAAGAGGAGGAGAAGAAGATGGAGAAGAAGAAGTAGTAATAGAAGAAGAAGATGTAGAAGAAATAGTAGTAAAAGAAGAAGAAAAAAAAAAGAAGAAGAAGAATAAAAAGAAGAGGAAGAAGAAAAAGAAGCAGAGGAAAATAAAGAAGTAAAACAAGAAGAAGGAGAAGAAGAATTAGTGGAAGAAGAAGAAAAAGAATAAAAAGAAGAAGAAGAAGAAGAAGAAAAAGGGGAAAAAGAAGAGGTAGATGAAGAAGAAGATGAAGAATAAGTAGGAGAAGTAGAAGTGGAAGAAGAACATGAAGAAGCAGAAGAAGAAGAAGAAGAAGTAAAAGATGATGATGAATAAGTAGAAGAAGAAAACAAGGAGAAGAAGAAGAAGTAGTAGGATAAGAAGAAGAATTAGAAGAAGAAGAAAAAGAAGAAGAAAAAGAAGAAGAAGAAGTGGAAGAAGTAGAAGAAGAAGAAAAAGTAGAAGAAGAAGTAGAAGGAGAAGAAGATGAAGAAGAAAAAGAAGAAGAAGAAGAAGAAGAAGAAGAGGAAGAAAAGAAGAAGAAGAAGATGATGATGATAAAGAAGAAGAAGAAGATTATGAAGAAAAGGATGAAGGAAAAGAAGGATTAGAAAAAAAAGTAGAAAAAGAAGAAGAAGAAGAAGAAGAAGAAGAAGAAGAACTAGAGGAAGAAGAAGAAGAAGAAGAGGACAAGGAGGAGGAGGAAGATGAAGGAGAAGAAGAAGAAGAAGAAAAAGAAGAATAGGAAGAAATGGATTGAAAAGAAGAAGAAAAAGAAGTAGAAGTGAAAGAAGAAGAAGAAGAAAAAGAAGAAGAAGAAGAAGAAGAAGAAGAAGAAGAAGAAGAAGAAGAATAAGAAGAATAAGAGGAAGAAGAACAAGAAGAAGATGAAGATGAAGAAGAAGTTGATGATGATGATGAAGATGAAGAAGATGAAGAAGAGGAAGAAGTGGAAGAAGAAGAAGACGAAGGAGAAGAAGAAAAGGAAGAAGAAGAAGAAGAAGAAGAAGAAGAATTGGGAGAGGGGGAAGAAGAAAAAGAAGAAGAAGAAGAAGTGGAAGAGGAGGAAGAAGAAGAAGAAAAAGGGAAGGAGATGAAGAAGAACAAGAAGAACAAAAAGAGAAGAAGAAGAAAACAAAGAAGAAGAAGAAGAAGAAGAATTAAAAGAAGAAGAAATGGAAGAAGAAGAAGAAGAAGAAGAAAAAGAAGAGGAAGAAGAAGAAGAGAAGAAGAAGAAGAGGAAGAAGAAGAAGAAGATGAAGGAAAAGAAGTAGTAGACAAAGAAGAAGAAGAAGAAGAAAACGGTGAAGAAGAAAAAGAAATAAGAATAAGAAGAAGAAGTGGGAGAAGCTGAAGAAGAAGAAGAAGATGGGGAAGATGAAGAAGAATAAGAAGATTAAGAAGAATAAGAAGATGAAGAACATTAAGAAGATGAAGAAGAGAAAGAAGAAGAAGAAGAAGAAGAAGAAGAAGAAGAAGAAGAAGAAGAAGAAGAAGAGGTAGAAGGGGAACGGGAAGAATAAGAAGAAGAAGAAGAAGAAGAAGAACAAGAACAAGAACAAGAAAAGAAGAAATTGAAGTTATTGAAGAAGAAGAAGAAGAAGAAAGGAGGAGGAGGAGAAGAAGAAGAAGAAGAAGAAAATGATGAAGAAAAAGAAGAAGAAGAAGAAGAAGAAGAAGAGGAAGATTCAGTGGAAGAAGAAGAGGTGGAAGAGGAAGAGGAAAAGGAAGAAGAAGAAGAAGAAGTGGAAGAAGAAGGGGAAGAAGAAAAAGAGAAGAAGAAGAAAAAGAAGAAGAATAAGGAGAAGAAGAGGAATATAAAGAAGAGGGAGAAAATGAGAAGAGGAAGAAGAAGAAGAAGATGAATATGAAGAAAAAGAGGAAAATGCAGGAGCAGATAGAACAACTTGTTGAAGAAAAATAAGAAGGAGAAGAAGTAGTAGAACAACTTGTTGAAGTAGAAGAAGAAGAGGTAGAAGGAGAAGAAGAAGAAGAAGAAGAAGAAGAAGAAAAAGAAGAAGATGTTAAAGAAGGAGTAAGAAGAGGAGAAGAATGAGAAGAAGAAGAAGAAGAAGAGGAATTAGAAGAGGAAGAAGAAGTAGTAGTAGAAGAAGAGGAAGAAGAAAAAGAGAAAAAAAGAAGAGAAAGAAAAGGAAGAAGAAGAAGAAGAAGAAGAAGAAGTAGAAGTAAAATAAGAAGAAGAAGAAGGAGAAGAAGAAGAAGAAGAAGAAGAGGAAGAAGAAGAAGAAGAAAAGGAATAGGAAGAAGAAGAAGAAGAACAAGAAGAAAAAGAAGAAGCAAAAGAAGAAGAAGAAGAAGAAGATGAAGTACAAGAAGAAGAAGAAGAAGAAGAAGTAGAAGAATTAGAACAACAAGAAGATGAAGAAGAAGAACAAGATGAAGGAGAAGATGAAGACGAAGAAAAAGAAAGAGGAGAAGAAGAAGAAGAAGAAGAGGTAGAAATAGAAGAAGAAGATGAAGAAGAAGAGAAGACAAAGTAGAAGAAGAAGAAGAAGAAGAAAAAGAAGAAGAGGAAGAAAAGGAAGATGTAGAAGAAGATGAAGAGGAGAAGGGGGATGAGGAAGAAGATGGAGAAGAAGAAGAAGAAGAAAGAGAAAAACAGGAAGAAATAAATGAAAGGAAGAAAAAAAAGAAGTGGATGAAGAAGAAGAGGAAGAAGAAGAAGAAAAAGAAGTAGAAGATGAAGAAGAAGTAGAACAAGAAGAAGAAGATGAGGAAGAAGAATAAGAGGAAGAATATGATGATAATGATGATGATGAAGAAGGTGAAGAGGAGGAAGAAGAGGAAGAAGAAGACGAAGGAGAAGAAGATGAAGAAGACGAAGAAGAAGAAGAAGAGGAAGAGGAAAAAGAAGAAGAGGAAGAAGAAGAAGAAGGGGAAGGAGATGAAGAAGAAGAAGAAAAAGGAGAAAAAGAAGAAAAAGAATAAGAAGAATTAGAAGAAGAAGAAAAAGAAGAAAAAGAAGCAGAAGAAGTAGTAGTAATAGAAGAAGAAGAAGAAAAACGAGAAGAAGAAGGAAGAGAAGCAGTAGTAGTAGTAGAAGAAGAAGAAGAAAATGAAGAATAAGAAGAAGAAGAAGAAAAATAATAAGAAGAAAAATTAGAAGAAGAAAAAGAAGAGGAGGAAGAAAATGATGAAGATAGTGAAGAAGAGGGAGAAGAAGAGGTAGGAGAAGAAAAGGAATACAAAGAAGAAGAAGAAGAAGAAGAAGGAGAACAAGAAGAAAAATAAGAAGAAGAAGAAGAAGAAATAGAAGAAGAGGTAGTAGGACAATGAGAAGAATAAGAATAAGAAAAATAAGAAAAAACCAGTAGAAAAAGAAGAAGCTGAAATAGAAGTTAATGAAGAAGATGAAGAAGAAGAAGAAAGAAGGAGAAGAAGAAGAAGATGAAGAAGAAGGGAAGAAGAAGATGGACAAGATGTAGAAGAAGTAGAAGAAGAAGAAGAAGAAGAAGAAGAAGAACTGTAAGTAGAGGATGAAGAAGAGGAAGAAGAAGAGCAAGAAGAAGAAGAAGAAGTAGATGAAGAAGAAGAAAAAGAAGACGAAGAAGAAGTAGAAGAAGGAGAAGAAGAAAAATTAGAATTAGAAGAAGTAGAAATTGTAGAAGAAGTGGGAGTCGAAGAAGAAGAAGAGGAAGAAGAAGAAAAAGGATAAGAAGAAGAAGAAGAAGAAGAAAAAGAAGAGATGATGAAGAGAACAAGAAGAAGAAAATGTAGAAGAATAAAAAGAAGAAGATGAAGAGAAGAAGAAGAAGAAGAAGAAGATGAAGAAGAAGAAGAAGAAGAAGAAGATGATGATAATGATGATGAAGATGATGTAGGGAAGAAGAAGGCAGAGATGAAGAAGAAGAAGAAGAAGAAGAAAAAGAAAAAAAGAAAATGAAGAAGTAGAAGAAGAAGAAGAAGAAGAAGAAGAAGAAGAAAAGTAGAAATAGAAGAAGAGAAGATGAAGAAGAAGAGAAGACGACGAAGAAGAGAAGAAGAAGAAGAGGAGAAGGGGGAGGAGGAAGAAGATGGAGAAGAAGAAGAAAAGAAGAAAGAAAAACAGGAAGAAATAGATGAAAGGAAAAAAAAGAAGTCGATGAAGAAGAAGAGGAAGAAGAAGAAGAAGAAGAAGAAGAAGAAGAAGAAGAACTAGAAGATGAAGAAGAAGAAGAAGAAGAAGAAGATGGGGAAGAAGAAGAAGAAGAATATGATGATAACGATGATGATGAAGATGGTGAAGAAGGGGAAGAAGAGGAAGAAGAAGTCGAAGGAGAAGATGATGAAGAAGACGAAGAAGAAGAAGAAGAAGAGGAAGAGGAAAAAGAAGAAGCGGAAGAAGAAGAAGAAAGGGAAGGAGATGAAGAAGAAGAAGAAAATGGAGAAAAAGAAGAAAAAGAAGAAGAACACTAAGAATAATTAGAAGAACTAGTGGAAGAAGAAGAAGAAGAAAAAGAAGAAAAAGAAGTGGAAGGAGAAGAAGAAGAGGAGGAAGAAAATGATGAAGAAGAAAGTGAAGAAGAGGGAGAAGAAGATTTAGGAGAAGAAGAAGAGGAATACGAAGAAGAAGAAGAAGAAGAAAGAGAAGAAGAAGAAAAAGAAGAAGTAGAAGAAATAGAAGAAGAGGTAGTAGGACTATGAGAAGAATAAGAATAAGAAGAAGAAGAAAAAAAACAAGTAGAAAAAAAAGAAAAACAAGAAAAAAGAAGAAAAAAGAAGATGAATAAGAAGTTAATGAAGAAGAAGAACAAGAAGAACAAGAAGAAGGAGAAAGAAGGAGAAGAAGAAAAAGAAGAAGAAGAAGTAGAAGAATGGAAGAAAAGAAGGACAAGATGTAGAAGAAGTAGAAGAGAGAAGAAGAAGAAGAAGAAAGAAGGAGAAGAAGAAGAAGAAGAAGAAGAAGAAGAAGAAGAAGAAGAAGAAGGACAAGATGTAGAAGAAGTAGTAGAAGAAGAAGAGAAGAAGAAGAAGAAGAAGAAGAATAGTAAGAAGATGAAGAAGAAGAAGAGAAGAAGAGCAAGAAGAAGATGAAGAAGAAGACAAGAAGACGAAGATGAAGAAGTAGAAAAGGAGAAGAAGAAAAATTAGAATTAGAAGAAGTAGAAATTGTAGAAGAAGTGGTAGTCGAAGAAGAAGAAGAGGAAGAAGAAGAAGAAGGAGAAGAAGAAGAAGAAGAAGAAGAAGAAGAAGAAGAAAAAGAAGAAGTGATGAAGAGAACAAGAAGAGGAAAATGTAGAAGAACAGAAAGAAGAAGATGAAGATGAAGAAGAAGAAGAAGATGATGATCATGATTATGAAGATGTTGTAGGGGAAGAAGAAGACGGAGAAGAAGAAAAAGATAAAGAAGAAGGAAAATGAAAAAGTAGAAGAAGAAGTAGAAGAAGGAGAAGAAGAAGCAAAAGAGGTGGAAGATGAAGAAGAAGAGGAGGAGGAGGAGGAGAAGCAAGAAGAAAAAGAAGAATAAGAAGAAGAAGAAGTGGAAGTAGAAGAAAAGGAAGAAGAAGATGAAAAAGAAGTAGAAGTAGAAGATGAAGAAGAAGAGGAAGAAGAAGAAGAAGAAGAAGAAGAAGAAGAAGTGGAAGAAGAAGAAGAGGAAGAGAAGAGGAGGAAGAAGAAGAAGAAGAAGAACAAGAAGAAGAAGAAAAAGAAAAACAAGAAGGAGAAGAGAGAATATGAAGAAGAAGAAAAAAATGAGAAGAGGAAGATGAAGAAGAAGAAGTAGATGAAGAAGAATAGCAAGAAGAAGAGGAAGAAGATGAAGAAGAAGAAGAGGAAGAGGTAAAAGAAGAAGGAGAAGAAGAAGTTGAAAAGAAAAAGGAGAAGACGAAGGGGAAGATGAAGAAGAAGAAGGAAAAGAAGAAGCAGAAGGTGAAGTAGAAAATCATAAAGAAGAAGAAGAAAAATGAGAAGGAGAAGAAGAAGAAGAATAAAAAGAAGTACAACGAGAAGCAGTAGAAGAAGATGTGAAGAAGAAGAAGAACAAGAGGTAGAAGGAGGAGAAGAAGAAGCAGAAGAAGAAGAAGAAGAAGAAGATGAAGGATAAGAAAAAGAAGAAGAAGAAGAAGAAAAGAAGAAGAAGAATAAGTTTAAGAAGAAGAAGAAGAAGAAGAAGAAGAACGAGGAGGGGAAGAACAAGGGGAAGAAGAAAAAGAAAAAGTAGAAGAAGAAGAATAAGTTGAAAAAGTAGTAATAATGAGAAGAAGAAGAAGAAGAAGAAGAAGAGGAAGAAGAAGTAAGAGAAGTAGAAGAAGAAGAAGAAGAAGAAGGAGAATACGAA
>JAIUJO010001104.1:20000-32500 GCA_023846275.1 Vanilla planifolia
AGAAGAAAAAGAGAAGGAAAGGGGAAGAAGAAGAAGCAAAAGTAGGTGAAGAAGAAAAAGATAAAGAAGAACGGGAGGAGGAAGATGAGGGAGAAAAAGAAGAAGAATTAAAAGAAGAAGAAGATGATGATGATGAAAAAGAAGAAGAGGAGGAAGAAGAAGAAGGAGAAGAAGAAGAATAATAAGAAGAAGGAGAAGAAGAAGAAGAAGAAGAAATAAAAGAAGAAGAAGTAGAAGAAGAAGAAGAAGACTAAGAAGAAGAGCTAGAATAAGAAGAAAAAGAATAGAACGAGAAGGAGAGGAACAAGAAGACAAAGGAGAAGAAGAAGTGGAAGAAGAAGAAGAAGAATTGAGGAAGAACAAGAAGAAGAAGGAAAAAAAGTAGTAGAAGAAGAAGAAGAAGAAAAAGAAAATGAAGAAAAAGAAGTAGAAGAATAAGAAGAAGAAAATTGAGAAGAAGAAGAAGAAGAAGGGAAGGAAGAAGAATTAGTAGAAGAAGAAGATGAAGAAGAGTAAGAAGAAGAAGAAGAAAATGATGATCATAATGATGATGAAGAAGAAGAAGAAGAAAAATGAGAAGTAAAAGTAGTAGTAGTTGTAGAAGAAGAAGAGGAAGAAGAACAAGAAGAATTAGAAGAAGAAGAAGAGAAGAAGAAGTAGAAGTTAAAGAAGAAGAAGAAGAAGAAGAAGATGAAATAGAATAAGAAGAAGTAGATGAAGAAGAAGAAGAGGAAGAAGAGGAACAAAAAGAAGGAGAAGAAGAAGAAGAAGAAGAAGAAGTACAAGAAGAGGAATAAAAGGAGGAGGAGGGAGAAGAATAAGAATAGGAATACGAAGAAGAAAAAGAAGAAGAAGAAGAAGAAGAGAAGAAAGAAGAAGAGAAGAGGAAGAAGAAGAAGAAGAAGAAGAAGAAGAAGAAGAAAATGAAGAAGTAGAAGAAAAATTAGAAGAAGAAGAAGATGAAGAAGAGGAAGAAGATGATGAAGAAGAACAAGAAAAGGAAGAAGAAGATGAAGAAGAAGGAAAAGAAGAAGAAGAAGGAGAAGAAGAAGATGAAGTAGACGAAGAAAAAGATGAAGAAGAAGAAGATTGAAAAAGAAGTTGTAGAAGAAGAAGAAAAAGATCAAGTAGAAGGAGAAGAGGAAGAAGAAGAATAATAATAAAAAGAAGAATAAGAAAAAAAGGAGAAGAAGAAGATGAAAATTAAGAATAAGAAGAAGAACAACAAGAACAAGAAGAAGAGGGGGAAGAAGAAGAAGGACAAGGAGGAGAAGTAGAAGAAGAAGAAGAAGAAGAAGAAGAAGAAGAAGAGTTAGAAGAAGAAGAAGAAGTGGAAGAAAATGAAAAGGAAGAAGAAAAAGACGAAGAAGATGTAATAGAAAAAGAAGAAGTAGATGGACGAGAAGAAGAAGGAGAAGAACAAAAAGAAGACGATGGAGAAGAAGAAGAAGAAGAAGTTGAAAAAGAAGAAGAAGAAGAAGAAGAGGATGAAGAAGAGAAGGAAGAAGAAGAAAACAAACAAGAATAAGTACAAGAAGAAGAAAAATAAGAAGGAGAAGAATAAGAAGAAAAAGCAGAAGTAGAAGAAGAAGAAGAGGTAGAGGAGGAGAAAGAATTAGGGGATGAACAAGAAGAAGTAAAAGAAGTAGTAGTAGTAGAAGAAGAAGAAGAGGAAGAAGAAGAAAATGAAGATGAAGAAGTAGAAGAAGAAGAAGAAGAAGAAGAAGAAGAAGATTATGAAGAAGAAGAAGAAAAATGATAAGAAGTAGTATTAGATGAAAAAGAAGAAGAAGATGAAAAAGAAGAAGAACAAGGAGAAAGACAAGAAGAAGATGAAGGAGAAGAAGAAGAAGTTGATGAAGAAGAAGGAGAAGAAGTAGAAGAAGTAGTAGAAGAAGAAGAAGAAGAAGAAGAGGAAGAAAAAGAACAGCTAGACGGAGAAGAAGAAGAAGAGGAAGATAAAGAAGGAAAAGAAGAAAAAGAAGTTGAAGATAATAAAAAAGAAGAAGAAAAAGAAGAAGAAGAAGAAGAAATAGAAGAAGAAGAAGAATAAGAAGTAGATGAAGAAGATGATGTTGAAGAAGAAGAAGGAGGAGGAGGAAAAGAAGAAGAAGAAGAAAAAGAAGAGTAGGAGGAAGAGGAAGAAGAAGAAGAATAGGATAAGAAGAAGAAGAAGAGGAAGAGGAAGAAGAAGTAGAAGTAGTAGAAGAGGAAGAAGAAGGAGAAAAATAAGATGAAGAAGATGATTATGATGAAGAAGTTAAAGAAGAATAAGCAAGAAGAAGAAAAAGAAGAAGTGGTAGAATAAGAAGAATAAGAAGAAGAAGTAGAAGAAGAAGAAGATGAAGAAAAAGAAGAAGAAATAAAAGAAGGAGAAGTTAAGAAGGAGAAAAACAACAAGAAGAAGAAGAAGAGGATGAAGAAGAAGAAGAAGAAGTAGAAGTAGAAGAAGAAGAAGAAGAAGAGGAAGAAGAAGAAGAAGAAGAAGTAGAAGAAGAAGAAGAAGAAGAATAGGATGAAGAAGTGGTAGAAGAATTAGTAAAAGAAGAAGAAGAATAATAAGAAGAAGAAGGAGAAGACCTAAAAGTGGAAGAAGAAGAAGAAGAAGGATAAGATGATGAAGAAAAAGAAGGCGTAGAAGTAAAAGAAGAAGGAGAAGAAGAAGAAGAAGAAGAACAACAACAACAAGAAGAAAAAGAAGAAGAGGTAAAAAGAGAAGAAGGAGAAGGAGAAGAAGAAGACAAAGAAGAAGAAGAAGAAGAAGAAGAAGAAGAAGAAAAAGAAGAAGAAGAAGTAGAAGTTAAAGAAGAAGAGGAAGAAGAAGAAGAAATAGAAGAACATGATGAATTAGATGGAGAAGATGAAGAAGTAGAAGAAGAAAAAGAACAAGAAGAATAAGAAGAAGAGGAAGAAGAAGAAGAAGAAGAAGAAGAAGAGTAGCAGGAAGAATAAGAAGAGTAGGAATAAAAAGAAGTATAAGCAAAGAAGAACAAGAAGATGAAGAAGATGAAAAAGAAGAAGAAGAAAAGGAAGAGGAAGAACAAATAGAAGAAGAAGAAGAAGAAGAAGTAGAAAAAAGAAAAGATGAAGAAGAAGAATAAGAAGAATAAGAATAAGAAGAAGAAAAGAGAAGAAAAAGAAGAAGAAGAAGAAGTAGAAGAAGAAGAAGATGAAGAAGAGGAAGAAGAAGATGATGATGATGAAGAAGAAGAAGAATAAGAAGAAGAAGAAAAATGATAAGAAGAAGTGGAAGTAGTAGTAGAAGAAGAAGAAGAAGAAGAAGATGTTGAAGAAGAAGAATGAGAAGAAGAAGAAAAATAAGAAGTAGTATTAGAAGAAGAAGAAGAAGAAAAAGAAGAAGAAGAAGAAGGAAAAGAACAAGAAGGAGAAAGAGATGAAGAAGAGGAGGAAGAAGAAGATGAAGAAGAAGATGAAGAAAAAGGAGAAGAAGTTGAAGAAGAAGAAGCAGAAGAACAGGTTCAAGGAGAAGAAGAAGAAGAGGAAGAAGAAGAAGAAAAAGTCGAAGGAGTAGTAGAAGTTAATGAAGAAGAAGAAGAAGAAGAATAAGGAGGAGGAGGATGAGGAGAAAAAGAAGAAGAAGAAGCAGAAGAAGAGTAGGAGGAAGAGGAAGAAGAAGAAGATTAGGAATAAGAAGAAGAAGGAGAAGAAAAAGAGTAAGAGGAACAAGAAGAAGTAAAAGAAGTAGAAGAAGAAGAAGATGAAGAAGAAGAAGAAAAAAATGATGATAATGAAGAAGAAGTTGAAGAAGAAGAAGAAGAAGAAGAAGAAGAAGAAGAAAAAGAAGAAGAAGAGGAAGAAGAAAAAGAAGTTGATGAAGAAGAGGAGGATGAGGACATGGAGGAAGAAGAAGAACAATTGGAATAAAAAGAAGAAGAAGAAGAGGAGGAGGAAGAAGACGAAGAAGAAGAAGAAGAAAGAGAAGAAGAAATAGTTGAATAAGAAAAAGAAGAAGAAGAAGAAGAAGACAAAGAAGAAAAGAAGAAGAGGAAGAAGATGAAGAAGAAGAGGAAGAAGAAGAAGAAGCAGTAGAGGAAGAAGATGAAGAAGAGGAAGAAGAAGAAAAAGAAGAACAGGAAGAAGAGGGAGAAGAAGAAGAAGAAGGGGAAGAAGAAGAAGAAATAGAAGAAGTAGAAGAAGAAGAAGAAGATGATGAAAAAGAAGTTAAAGATGAAGAAGAATAAGAAGAAGCAGAAGAATAAGTAGTCGAAGAAGAAGAAGAAGAACATAAAGAAGAGGATGAAGATTAAGAATAAGAATAAGAAGAGGAAGAAAAAGGAGAAGAAGAAGAGGAAGAAGGAGAAGAAGAAGAAGTAGAATATGAAGAAGAAGAAGAAGAAAATGAAGAAGGGGAAGAAGAATAATAAGAAGAAGAAAAAGAAGAAGAGGTAGAATAAGAAGAAGAAGAAGAAGAACGAGAAGTAGAAGAAAGAGAAAAACAACAAGAAGAAGAAGAGGAAGGAGAAGAAGAAGAAGAAGAAGTAAAAGTAGAAGAAGAAGAAGAAGAAGAAGAAGTAGTAGTAGTAGAAGAAGAAGAACAACAACAACAACAACAACAACAACAAGAAGATGAAGAAGAAGAAAAAGATGAGGAAGAGGAAGAAGAAGAAGAAAAAGAACAAGAATAAGAAAAAGATGATAAAGAATAAGAATGAGAAGAACAACAAGACAAAGTAGAAGAAGAAGAAGAAGAAGAAGTTGAAGAAGAAGAAGAAGAAGAAGAAGAAGAAGAGGAACTAGAAGAAGAAGTAGAAGTAGTGGTAAAAGTAGAAGTAGAAGAAGAAGAAGATGATGATGATGTTGAAGAAAAAGAAGAATAAGGAGAAGAAGAAGAAAAGAAGAAGAAGAAGAAGAAGAAGAAGTAGATTAAGAAGGGGAGGAGGAGGAGGTGGAGGAAGAAGAAGAACAATGGGAATAAAAAAAGAAGAAGAAGAAGAAGAGGAAGAAGAAGAAGAAGAAGAAGAAGAAGAAGGAGAAGAAGAAGAAGAAGAAGAAGAAGACAAAGAAGAAGAAGAAAAAGAAAAAGAAGAAGAAGAAGTAGAAGAGGTTTGGAAGAAGGTAAAGAAAAGGAAGAAGAAGAAAAAGAAAAAGAAGAAGAGGAAAATGAAGAAGAAGAAGAGGAAGAAGAAGGAGAAGAAGAAGAAGAAGAAGAAGAAGAAGAAGAAGTAGAAGAAGAAGAAGAAGAAGAAGACGATGAAAAAGAAGAAGAAGAAGAAGTTAAAGATGGACAAGAAGAAATAGAAGAACAAGTGGAAGAAGATGTTTATCGAGTAGAAGAAGAAGAAGAATAAGAAGAAGAAGAAGAAGAAGAAAAAGAAGAGGAAGAAAATGAAGAATAAGGATAAGAAGAAGAAGAAGAGGAAGAAGAAGAAGATGAAATGGACAAGGAAGAGGAAGAAGAAGAAGAAAAAGAAGAAGAATAAGTTAAAGAAGATGAAGAATAAGAATGAGAAGAACAAGAAGACAAAGTAGAAGAAGAAGAAGAAGAAGTTGAAAAAGAAGAAGAAGACGAAGGAGAAGAAGAAGAAGAATTAGAGGAAGAACAAGAAGAAGTAAAAGAAGTAGAACAAGAAAAAGAAGAAGAATGAGAAGAAGAAGAAGAAGATGAAAAAAAAGAAGATTAAAAAAAAAAGAAGATGAAGAAGAAGAAGAAGAAGAAGATTCGTAGAAGAAGAAGAAGAAGAAGAAGATGAAGAAGAATGAGAAGAAGAAAGAGAAGAACAAGAAGTGGAAGAAGAAGAAGAAGAGGAAGAAGAAGAAGAAGAAGAAGAAGGAGAAGAAGAAGAAGAAGAAGAAGAAGAAGAAGGAGAAGAAGGAGAAGAAGAAGAAGAAGAAGAAGAAGAAGAGGTAAAAGGAGAACAAGAAGAAGAAGAATAGGAAGAAGAAGAAGAAGAAGAAGAAAAAGAAGAAGAAGAAGTAGAAGTTAAAGAAGAAGAGGAAGAAGAAGAAGAAATAAAAGAACATGCTGAATTAGATGAAGTAGATGAAGAAGAAGAAGAACAAGAAGAAGTGGGAGAAGAAGAAGAAGAAGAAGAAGAAGAAGAAGGAAAAGAAGAAGAAGAAGAAGAAGAAGAAGAAGAGGAGTTGGATGAAGAAGAAGAAGAAGAAGAAGAAGAAGAAGAAGAAGAAGAAGAATAAGAAGAAGAATAAGAAGAAGAAGAAAAATGATAATAAGAAGTTGTAGTAGTAGAAGAAGAAGAAGATGATGATGATGATGAGGAAGAAGAAGAATGAGAAGAAGAAGAAGAAAAAGAAGAAGAAGAAGAAGGAAAAGAACCAGGAGAAAGAGATGAAGAAGAGGAAGAGGAAGAAGAAGGAGAAGAAGAAGAAGATGGAGTCTTCTTCTTGTTCTTCTTGTTCTTCTTCCAAATTTTCAGCTCCTTCTTCTTCTTCTTCTTCTACTTCTACTTCTTGTTCTCCTTCATCATCTTCATCTTCTTCTTATTTGCCCCTTCTTTATCCATCTTCCTCTTCTTCTTCTTCTCCTTCTTCTACTTCTTCTTCCCTTTCCAATTCTTCTTTTGGTACTTCTTCTTCTCCTCCTTCTTTTTCTTCTTCACCTTGTTTTTCTTCTTCTTCTTCTTCTTTATCTTCTTCTGCTTCTTCTTCTTGTTCTTCTCCTTTCTCTACTTCATTTTTGTATTCATCATCAGCTTCTTCTTCTTCTTCTTCCTTGTCTTAATCTTCTTTTACTCCTTCATGATCATCTTCTTCTTCTTCTTTGTCTTCTTCATCCTCTTCTTCTTCTTCTTATTCGTCTACTTCTTCTTCTTTTCCTATTTTTCTTCTTCATCTTCTTCTTTTTCTTCTTCTTCTTATTATTATTATTATTTTTCTTTATTCTTCTTCTTCTTCTTCTTCAACTTCTTCTTCTTCTTATACTTCTTCTTCTTCTTATTTGTCTTCTTCTTCTTTTGGTACTTCTTCTTCTCCTCCTTTTTCTTCTTCACCTTGTTTTTCTTCTTCTTCTTCTTCTTTATCTTCTTCTGCTTCTTCTTCTTCTTCTTCTCCTTTCTCTACTTCATTTTCGTATTCATCATCATCTTCTTCTTCTTCTTCTTCCTTGTCTTAATCTTCTTTTACTCCTTCATGATCATCTTCTTCTTCTTCTTTGTCTTCTTCATCCTCTTCTTCTTCTTCTTATTCGTCTACTTCTTCTTCTTTTCCTATTTTTCTTCTTCATCTTCTTCTTTTTCTTCTTCTTCTTATTATTATTATTATTTTTCTTTATTCTTCTTCTTCTTCTTCTTCTTCAACTTCTTCTTCTTATACTTCTTCTTCTTCTTATTTGTCTTCTTCTTCTTCTTTTTATTCTTCTTTGTCTTCTTCTTCACATTCTTCTTCTTCATTTTATTCTTTTTCTCCATCTTCAACTTCTTTGACTACTTCTTCTTCCTCCTCCTCTTCTTCTTCCTCTTCTTCTTCTTCATCTTTTTCTTCTTCTTCCTATTCTTCTTCTTCTTATTATTCTTCCACTTCTTATTCTTCTTCACCTTCTTCATCATCTTCTTCTTCTTCTTCTTTGCCTACTTCTTCTTCTTCTTCTTCTTCTTCTCCTTCTCCTTCTTCGTCATCTTCTTCTTCTTCTTTGTCTTTTTCTTCTTCTTCTTTCTCTTCTTCTTCTTATTCTTCTTCTTCATCTTCTTCTTGACCATATACTTCTTCTTGTTCTTCTTCTTCTTTTGCTTCATCTTGTTATTCTTCTTCTTATTCTCCTTCTTCTCCTTCTTCTTCTTCCCCTCCACCTACTTGTTCTTCTTCTTCACTTCTTCTTCTTCTTCTTCTTCTACTTCATCTTCTTCTTCTTCATCTTATTCTCATTCTTCTTCGTCCTCATCGTCTTCTTCTTCTTTTTCTTCTACTTCTTCATCTTATTCTTCTTTTACTTCTTCTTCCTCTTCTTCATCTTGGACTTCTTCTTCTTCTTCTTCTTCTTTTTCTTCTTCTTCTTCTTCTTCTTCTCTACATCTTCTTTTTCTTCTTCATCTCCTGCTTCTTCTTCGTCTCCCTCTTCTTCTTCTTCTTCCTCTTCTTCTACTTCAACTTCTTTTTCTTCTTCATTTTCTTCTTCTTTTTCTTTGTCTTCTTCTTCTTCTTGATCTTCTTCATCTCTTCTTGTTCTTCTTTTTTCTTTTCATCATCTACTTCTTCTTCTTCTTCTTCTTATTCCTTTAACTCTTATTATTCTTCTTCTCCTCCTTCTTCTGCTTCTTCTTTGACTTCTTCTACTTCTTCTTACCCTTCGCCTTCTTCTTCTTCTTCTTCTTTGTCTTCTTCTTCTTCTTCTTCTTCTTTGTCTTCTTCTTCTTCTTCTTCTTCTTTGTCTTCTTCTTCTTCTTCTTCTTCTTCTTCTTCTTCTTCTTGTTCATCTTCTTCCCCCTTCTCCTCCTTTTTCTTCTTTTTTCTTCCTTTTCTTCTTCTTCACCTTCTTCTTCTCTTTGTCCTACAACTCCTCCTCCTTCTTCTTCATCTTCTTCTTCCTCGTCCTCTTCTTCCTCTTTTTCTTCTTCTTCTTCTACATCATCTTCTTCAAGTCCTTCTTCATGTTCTTTGACTTCTTCTTCTTATTCTTCTTCTTCTTCTTCTTCTTCTTCTTCAACTCCTTCATCTTCTTCTTCTTCTACTACTCCTGCATTTTCTTTTTCTTCTTCTTCGTCTTCTTCTTCTCCTCCTTGTTCTTGTCCTTCCTCTTCTTCTCCATCTTCTTCTTCTTCTTCTTCTTCTTCCTTTTCTTCTACTTCTTTTTCATCTTCGTCTGCTTCTTCTTCTTCATCTTCTTCTTCTTCTTCTTCTTCTTCTTCTTCTTCTTCTTCTTCTTCTTCTTTGTCTTCTTCTTCAAATTCTTCCTCTTCATCTTCTTCTTCTTCCTCTTCTTCGTCTTCTTTATCTTCTTCACCTTCTTCTTCTTTTTCTTCTTATTCTTCGTCTTCTTCTTCTTCTTCCTCTTCTTCTTCGTCATCTTCTTCTTATTCTTCTTCTTTGCCATCTTCTTCTTCTTCTCCTTTGTCGTCTTCTTCTTCTTCTTTGTCTTCTTCATCTACTTATTCTTCCTCGTCTTCTTCTTCTTCTTCTTCTTCTTCATCTTCTTCCCTCATCTCCTTTTTCTTCTTCTTTTTTCTTCCTTTTCTTCTTCTTCTCCTTCTTCTCTTCTTTGTCCTACAACTCCTCCTCCTCCTTCTTCTTCTTCTTCTTCCTCATCCTCTTCTCCTCTTTTTCTTTTTCTTCATCTTCATCATCTTCTTCAAGTTCTTTTTCTTGTTCTTTAACTTCTTCTTCTTCTTATTCTTCTACTCCATCTTCTTCATCTTCTACTACTCCTTCATTTTCTTTTTCTTCTTCTTCATCTTCTTCTTCTCTTTCTTGTTCTTGTCCTTCCTCTTCTTCTCCATCTTCTTCTTCTTCTTCTTCTTCCTCTTCTTCTACTTCTTTTTCATCTTTGTCTGCTTCTTCTTCTTCTTCTTCTTCTTTTTCTTTTTCTTCTTCTTCATCTTCTTCGTCTTCTTCTTCAAATTCTTCCTCTTCATCTTCTTCTTCTTCCTCCTCTTCGTCTACTTTATCTTCTTCACCTTCTTCTTCTTTGCCTTCTTCTCCTTTGTCTTCTTCTTATTCTTCCTCTTCTTCTTTGCCATCTTCTTCTTATGCTTCTTCTTTGTCCTCATCTTCTTCTTCTCCTTTGCCGTCTTCTTCTTCTTCTCTATCTTCTTCATCTATTTATTCTTCTTCGTCTTCTTCTTCTTCATCTTCTTTCCTTTCTTCTTCTCCTTCTACTCCTTCTTCTACTACTTTTTCTTCTTCTTCTTCATCTTCTTCATTTTCTTCTTCTTCTTCTTCTTCTTCATCTATTTCTTCAACTTCTTCTTCTTCATTGACTTCTTCTTCCTCTTCTTTTTCTTCTCCTTCTTCTTCTTCTTCTCCTTCTTCTTTTCCTTCTTCTTCTTCTCCTTCTTCTTTTCCTTCTTCTTCTTCTTCTTCTTCTTCTTCTCCATCTTCTTTTTCTTCTTTGGAATCTTCTTCTTCTTCTTCTTCTTTTTCATATTCTTCCTCTTCATCTTCATTTTCTTCATCTTGTTCTTCTTCTTCTTCCTCTTCTTCTTCTCCTTCTTCTTATTGTTGTTCTTCATCTACTTTTTCTTCTTTGTCTTCTTCTTCTTCTTCTTCTTCTTCTTCTTCTTCTTCTTCTTGATCTTCTTCATCTTCTTCTTGTTCTTCTTTTTTCTCTTCTTCATCTACTTCTTCTTCTTCTTCTTCGTATTCCTTTTATTCTTATTATTCTTCTTCTCCTCCTTCTTCTGCTTCTTCTTCTTTGTGTTCTTCTTCTTCTTCCTACCCTTCGTCTTCTTCTTCTTCTTCTTCTTCTTTGTCTTCTTCTTCTTCTTCTTCTTCTTCTTCTTTGTCTTCTTCTTCTTCTTCTTCTTCTTCTTCTTCATCTTCTTCCCCCTTCTCCTTCTTCTTCTTCTTTTTTCTTCCTTTTCTTCTCCTTCTTCTTCTCTTTCTCCTACAACTCCTCCTCCTTCTTCTTCTTCCTCGTCCACTTCTTCCTTTTTTTCTTCTTCTTCTTCATCATCTTCTTCAAGTTCTTCTTTTTGTTCTTTGACTTCTTCTTCTTATTCTTCTTCTTCTTCTTCTTCTTCTACTCCTTCATCTTCTTCTTCTTCTACTACTCTTGCATTTTCTTTTTCTTCTTCTTCGTCTTCTTCTTCTCCTCCTTGTTCTTGTCCTTCCTCTTCTTCTCCGTCTTCTTCTTCTTCTTCTTCTTCTTCCTCTTCTTCTACTTCTTTTTCATCTTCGTCTGCTTCTTCTTCTTCTTCTTCTACTTCTCTTCTTCGTCTTCTTCTTCAAATTCTTCCTCTTCATCTTCTTCTTCTTCCACTTCTTCGTCTTCTTTATCTTCTTCACCTTCTTCTTCTTTTCCTTCTTCTTCTTCGTCTTCTTCTTCTTCTTCCTCCTCTTCTTCTTCATCTTGTTCTTCGTCATCTTCTTTTTATTCTTCTTCTTTACCATCTTCTTCTTCTTCTCCTTTATTGTCTTCTTCTTCTTCTCTGTCTTCTTCATCTATTTATTCTTCTTCGTCTTCTTTTTCTTCTTCTTCTTCTTCTTCTTCTTCATCTTCTTCCCCCTTCTCCTTTTTCTTCTTCTTTTTTCTTCCTTTTCTTCTTCTTCTCTTTGTCTTACAACTCCTCCTCCTCCTTCTTCTTCTTCTTCCTCATCCTCTTCTTCCTCTTTTTCTTCTTCTTCATCTTCATCATCTTCTTCAAGTTCTTCTTCTTGTTCTTTAACTTCTTCTTGTTCTTATTCCTTTTCTTCTTCTTCTACTCCTTCATCTTCTTCTTCTTCATTTTCTTTTTCTTCTTCTTCTTCTCTTTCTAGTTCTTGTCCTTCCTCTTCTTCTTCTTCTTCTTCTTCTTCTTCTTCTTCTTCTTCCTCTTCTACTTCTATTTCATCTTTGTCTGCTTCTTCATCTTCTCCTTCTTCTTCTTCATCTTCTTCGTCTTCTTCTTCAAATTCTTCCTCTTCATCTTCTTCTTCTTCCTCTTCTTTGTCTTCTTTATCTTCTTCACCTTCTTCTTCTTTGCCTTCTTCTTCTTCGTCTTCTTCTTCTTCTTCCTCTTCTTCTTCGTCATCTTCTTCTTATTCTTCTTCTTTGTCATCTTCTTCTTCTTCTCCTTTGCCGTCTTCTTCTTCTTCTCCGTCTTCTTCATCTATTTATTCTTCTTCGTCTTCTTCTTCTTCATCTGCTTCCTCTTCTTCTTCTCCTCTTCTCCTCTTCTCCTTCTTCTACAACTTCTTTTTCTTCTTCTTCTTCTTCTTCTTCTTCATCTATTTCTTCAACTTCTTCTTCTTCATTGACTTCTTCTTCCTCTTCTTCTTCTTCTCCTTCTTCTTCTTCTTCTCCTTCTTCTTTTCCTTCTTCTTCTCCATCTTCTTTTTCTTCTTTTGAATTTTCTTCTTCTTCTTCTTCTTCTTTTTCATATCCTTCCTCTTCTTCTTCATTTTCTTCATCTTGTTCTTCTTCTTCTTCCTCTTCTTCTTCTCCTTCTCCTTCTTCTTATTGTTGTTCTTCATCTACTTTTTCTTCTTTGTCTTCTTCTTCTTCTTCATCTTCATCTTTTTCTTCTTCTTCTTGATCTTCTTCATCTTCTTCTTGTTCTTCTTTTTTCTCTTCTTCATCTACTTCTTCTTCGTATTCCTTTTATTCTTATTATTCTTCTTCTCCTCCTTCTTCTACTGCTTCTTCTTCTTTGTGTTCTTCTTCGTCTTCTTCTTACCCTTCGTCTTCTTCTTCTTCTTCTTCTTCTTTGTCTTCTCCTTCTTCTTCTTCATCATCATCTTCTTCTTCCCACTTCTCCTTCTTCTTCTTCTTCTTTTTTCTTCCTTTTCTTCTTCTTCTCCTTCTTCTTCCCTTTGTCCTACTACTCCTACTTCTTCTTCTTCTTCTATTTCTTGTTCTTCCTTGTCCTCTTGTTCCTCTTTCTCTTCTTATT
>JAIUJO010001104.1:37500-40000 GCA_023846275.1 Vanilla planifolia
CATCTTTGTCTTCTTCTTCTTCTTGTTCTTCTTCTTCATCTTCTTTTCTTCGTCCTCGCCTTATTCTTCTTCTTCTTCTTCTTCTCCTTCCTCACCTTCTTCTCCTTCTTTTGCTACTTCTTTTTCTTCTTCTTCTTCTTCTTCTTCTTCCTCTATTACTTTCTTTTTCTTCTTATTCTTTTTCTTGGCCTTCTTCTTCATCTTCTTCTTGTTCATCTTCTCCTTCTTCAACTTCTTCATCTTCTTTGACTTCTTCTTCTCCTTCTTCTTTTCCTCCTTTTTATTTTGCATCTTCTTCTCCTTCTTATTGTTCTTCTTTGGCTTTTCTTCTTCTTTATCATCATCATCCTCTTCTTCTTCTTTGCTTTATTCTTCATGTTCCTCTTCTACTTCTTCTTCTTGTTCTACTCCTACTCCTTATCGTTCTTTTCCTTCATCTTTTTCTTCTTCTTCTGCATCTTCTTTTTCTTCTTTGTCTTATTCTTCTTCTTCTTCTTCTTCTCCTCCTCCTTCTCCTTCCTCTTCTTCTTCTACTTCTTCTTCTTCTACATCTTCTTCTTCTACTTCTTTTTCTTCCTCTTCTTCTTCATCTTCTTTGTTTTCTTCTTCTTTTGCATCTACTTCTTCTTCCTCTTCTTATTCTTCTTTCTCTTCTTCTTCACTTTGTCTTCTTCTTTGTCTTGTAATTCTTCTTGTTCTTGTTCTTCTTCTTCTTCTTCTTCTTCTTATTCTTCTTTTTCTTCTTTTTCTTCCTCTCCTTCTTCTTCTTCTTCTTCTTCTCCTCCTCCTCTCTCCTCCTCCTCCTCCTCCTCCTCCTCCTTCTACTTCTTCTTCTTCTACCACTTTTTATCCTTCTCGTTCCTCTTCTTCTTCTTCTACTACTTCTTCTTCTTCTACTACTTCTTCTTCTTCTTCTCCTTCTTCTTCTGCTTGTCGTTCTCCTCCTTCTTTGTCTTCTTCTTTTTCTTCTCCTTCTTCTTCTCTTCTTCTTCTTCTTCCTCTTCTTCTTCTTCTTCCACTTCTTCTTTTACTACTTCGTCTTCTTCTTCTTCTTCTTCCTTCACTTGTTCTTCTTCTTTGTCTTCTTCTTCTTCTTCTTCTACTACTACTTCTTCTTCTACTTCTTCTTCTTCTTCGTCTTCTTCTTCTTTGTCTTCTTCTTCTTCCTCCTCCTCCTCTTTTGACTTATTCTTCTTCTTTTTCTTCTTCTTCTCCCTCCTCTTCTTCTTCTTCTTCTCCTTCTTCTCTTCCTACTCTTTCTCCTTCTCCGTCTTCTTCTTCTTCTTCTTCTTCTTCACCTTCTTCTTCTTCTTCTCCTTCTTCTTCTTATGCAACTTCATCTTCTTCTCCATATTCCTCATCTTTTTTACTTCTTCTTTATCATCAACTTCTTCATCTTCTTCTTCTTCTTCTTCATCATCTACTTATTCTTCTTCTACTTCTTCTTCTTCTTCTTCTCCTTCTTCTTCTTCTTCTTCTTCGTCTTCTTCTTCTTCTTCTTCTTCTTCTTCTTCTCTTCTCCTCCTTTTGCTTATTCTTCTTCTTCTTTCTCTTCTTCTTCATCGTCTTCTTCTTCTTTGTCATCTTCTTCTTCTTCTTCTTTGTCAACTTTTTCTTCATCTTCTTCTCCATCTTGTTCTCTTTCTTCTGCTTCTACTACGACTTCTTTCTCTTCTTCTTCTTCGTCTTCTTCTTCTTCTTGATCTTCTTTTTCTTTGTGTTCATCTTCTTCTTCTTCTCCAGCTTCTTCTTCCTCTTCTTCTTCTTCTTCTCCTTCTTCTTCTTGTCTTCCTTCTTCTTCACCTGCTTCTTTTCCTTCTTCTAATTCTTCTCATTCTTCTTCTACTTCTTCTTATTCTCCTTTATCATCTTCTTCTTCATCATCTTCATTTATTTCTTCTTCTTCTTCTTCTTCTTCTTCTTCTACTTCTTCTTCTTCTTCTTTTTCTTCTTCTTCTTCTTTTATTTTCTCATGTTGTTCTTCTTCTTGTTCATTTTCTTCTTATTGTTGTTCTTCTTCTTTTTCTTTTCTTTCTCCTTCCTCTTATCCTTCTTCTCATTCATCTTCTTCTTCTTCTTCTTTGTTATTCATTTCTTCTTCTTCTTCTTCCTCCTCTTCTTCTTTAATGTCTTCTTCTTGTTACACCTCTTCTTCTTCTTATTATTATTATTATTTGTCATCTTCATCTTCATCATCATCTTCTTCTTCTTCTTCTTTGTCTTCTTCTTTTCTTCTTATTCGTGCTCTTCTTCTTTTCCTTTTCTTCTTCTATTTCATCTTCTCTTTCTATCTTGTTCTTCTTCTTCTTCTTCGTCCTCTTCTTACTTCTTTTTCTTCTTCTTCTTCTTCTTCTTCTTTTTCTTCTTCTTCTTCTTCTTCTTAAATCTTCTTCTTCTTCTACTTCGCCTTCTTCTTCATAGTGATCTTCTTCTTCTTCTTCTTCTTCTTCATGTTCTCCATTTTCTTCTTTTCTTCATCTTCTTCATTTTCTTCTTCTTC
>JAIUJO010001104.1:50000-59949 GCA_023846275.1 Vanilla planifolia
TTTTTCATCATCATCATCTTGTTCTTCTTCTTCTTCCACTTCTTGTCCATCTTCCTCTTCTTCTTCTTCTTCGTCTTCTTCTTCTTCTTCTTCTGCTTCGTCATCTTCTTCTTTTTCTTCTCCTTCTTTTGCTTCTTCTTCTTCTTCTTCTGTGACTTCTTCTTCTTCTTCTTCTTCGTCATCTTCTTCTTCGTCTTCTCCTTCTTCTTCTCCTTCTTCCTCTCCTTCTTCTCCTTCTGCTACTTCTACTTCTTCTTCTTCTTTTTCATCTTCTTCTTGTTATTCTACACCTTCTTCATCTTCTACATCTTCCTCTTCCTCTACTTCTTGTTCTTCTTCTTCGTCTTCTTCTTCTTCTTCTTCTTCGTCCTCTTCTTCTTCTTCTTCATCTTCTACATCTTCCTCTTCCTCTACTTCTTGTTCTTCTTCTTCTTCTTCTTCTTCTTCTTCTTCTTCACTTCTTTTTCTTCCTCATCTTCTTCTTCTTCATCTTCTTCTTCTTCTTCTTGGTTTTCTTCTTCTTGTTCTTCTTGCTCTTCCTCTTCTTCTTCTTCATCTTCTTCTTCTCCTTCTCCTTCTTCTTAGCCCTCTTCCCCTTCTTCTTCTTCTTCTTCAACTATTTTTCATATTTGTCTTCTTCTTCTTCTTCTTCTTCTTATTCTTCTTCTTCTTCTACTTCTTCTTTTTCTTCTTCTCGTTCTTCTTCTCTTTCTATGTCTACTTCTTCTACTTCTTATTCTTTCTTCTTCTTCTTCTTCTTCTTCCTCTTCAATATCTTCTTCTTCTTCATCATCATCATCTTCTTCTTCTTCTTCCTTTCCTTCTACTTCTTTGTCTTCCTCTTCATCTTCTACTCCTTGTTCCTCTTCTTCTTCTACACCTCCTCCTCGTCCTCCTTCTTCTTCTTTTTCTTCTTCTTCTTCATCTTCTTCTTCTTCTTATTTTTCTTCTTTTTCTTCTTCTTCTTCTTCTTCCTTATCTTCTTCCTCTTCTTCATCTTCTTCTCCTTCTTCTTCTACTTCTTCTCTTCTACTACTACTTCTTCTTCATCTTATGCTATTTCTTCTTCTTTTTCTTCTGCATCTTCTACTTTATCTTCTTCTTCTTCTTCTTCTCCTTCATCTTCAACTTCTTCCTCTACTTCTTCTTCTTCTTCTCTTTCTTCTTCTTCTGCTTCTAAGTCTTTTATCTGATCATCTTCTTCTTCTTGTTAAACTTTTTCTTCTTCCTCTTCTTCTTCATCTTCTTCATCATCTTTTATTTCTCCATCCCTTTCTTCCTATCCTTCTCTTTTGTTTCTTCTTCTTCTTCTCTTTCTTCTTCTTCTTCTTCTTCTACTCATTCTTCCTCTCCGTCTTCTTCTTCTTCTTACTCAACTTCTTCTTCTTCTGCTTCTTCTCCTTCTCCTTCTGCTTCTTCTTCTCCTCTTCCTTCTTCTTCTTCTTTCTTCTTCTTCTTCTTCTTTCTTTTCTTCTTCTTCTTCTTCTTCTACTTCCTCTTCTTCTGTCTTCTTCTTCTTCCTTTTCTTTGTCCACTTCTTTGTCTTCTTCTTTTTCTTCTTCTTCTTCTCCTTCTTCATTTTTTCTTCTTATTCTTCTTCTTCTTCTTCTTTTTCTTCTTCTTCTTCTTCTTCAACTTCTTCTTCTTCTTCTTCTTCTTCTTCTTCTTCTTCTTCTTCTTCGTCTTCATCTTCTTTTCTTCGTCTTCATCATCTTTTTCCTCTTCTTCTTTTTCTCCTACTTCTTCTACTCCTTGTTCTTCTTCTTCTTCTCCTTCTTCCCCTTCTTTTTCTTCTTCTTGTTCATCTCCTTCCACTTCTTCTCCATCTTCTTCTTCTTCATGTTCTTCTTCTACTTTTCCTTCTTCTTTTTCATCATCATGTTCTTCTTCTCCATCTTCTTCCACTCCTTGTCTTACTTCTTTTTCTTCTTCTTCTACTTCATCATCATCTTCTTTTTCTCCTCCTTTATTTGCTTCTTCTTCTCCTACTTCTACTTCTTCTTCTTCTTCTTCTTTGCCGTCTTCTTCTTCTTCCTCCTCTTCTTCTTCTTTTTCTTCTTCCACTCCTTTTT
Organism: Vanilla planifolia; assembly: GCA_023846275.1. Classification (NCBI taxonomy): domain Eukaryota; kingdom Viridiplantae; phylum Streptophyta; class Magnoliopsida; order Asparagales; family Orchidaceae; genus Vanilla; species Vanilla planifolia. The sequence continues at coordinate 52,073 of JAIUJO010001104.1, forward strand.
CTCCTTCTCCTACTACTTCTTTTTCTTCTTCTTCTTCTTCTTCTTCTTCTTCTTATTCTTCTTAATCTTCTTTTTCTTCTTCTTCTTCTTCTTCTTCTTCTTCTTCGTCTTCTTCTTCTTCTTCGTCTTCTTCTACTTCTTATTCTTGTTTTTCTTCTTCATCTTCACTTTTTTTTTCTTCTTCTTCTACCTTCACTTCTTTTTCTTCTTCATCATCAACTTCTTCTTCTTCATCTTCATCTTCATCTTCTTCTTCTTCTACTTCTACTTCTTCTCTATCTTTTTCTTCTTCTTTTTCTTTTTTTTCTTCTTTTTCATCTTTTTCTTATTATACTTCATCTTTTTCTTCCTCTCTTCTTCTTCCTCTTCTCCTTCTCTTCTTCTTCTTCTTCTACTACTTCTTCTTCTTCTTGTTCTCCTCCTTCCTCTCCTTCTTCTTCTTCTTTTTTTCTCTTTACTATTCTTCTTCTTCTTTTTCTTCTTCCTTTTCTGCTTCTTCTCATTCATCTTTTTTCCTACTTTTTCTTCCCCTTCTCCTTCTTCTTCTTCTTCTTCTACTACTAATAGTACTACTACATCTTCTTCTATTTGCTCTTCTTATTCCTCTTCTTCTTCCTCTTCCTTTTCTTTTCTTCTTTTTCTTCTACAACTTCAAGTTTTTCTTCTTCTTCTTCTTCTTCTTCTTCTTCTTCGTTGTCTTCATCTTCTTTTTCTTCATCTTCTTCTTCTTCTTCTCCTCCACTTACTTCTTGTTCTCCATCTTTTTTTCTCCTTCTTCTTCTCCTTCTTCTTCTTCTTCTTCTTCTACTTCTTCTTGATCTTCTTCTTCTTCTTCGTCTACTACTTCTTCTTTTTCTTCTTCTACTTCAACTCATTCTCCTTCTCATTTTTCTTCTCTTTCTTCTTATTATTATTACTCTACTTCTTTTTTTTTCATCATCATCATCATCTTCTTCTTCTTCTTCTTCTTCTTCTTTGTCTTCTTCTTCTTCTCTTTGTCTTCTTCTTTTTCTCTGCTTCTTCTTCTTCTTCTTCTTCTTCTTCTCCTTCTTCTTCTTCTTCGCCTTATTCTTCTTCTTTTTTGTCTTCATCTTATTTTTCTATTCTTCTTCTTATTCTGCTTCTTCTTCTAATTCTTCTCCTTCTACTTCTTGTTCTCCATCTTTTCTTCTCCTTCTTCTTCTACTATTACTTCTTTTTCTTCTTCTTCTTCTTTTTCTTCATCATCATCATCATCATCATCTTCTTCTTCTTCTTCTTCTTCTTCTTCTTCTATTTCTTCTTCTTCTTCTTCTTCTTCTTCTTCTTCTTTTCCTCTTTTTCTTCTTCATTTTCTTCTTCTTCTTCTTCTTCTTCATGTCATTCTTCTTCTTCTTATTCTTCTTCTTCTTCTTCTTCTTTATCTTCTTCTTTTTCTTCTTCTTCTTTGTCTTCTTCTTTTCTTCTTCTTCTTCTTCTTCTTCTTCTCCTTCTTCTTCTTCTCCTTCTTCTTCTTCATCTACTTCTTCTTCTTCTTTCTTTGTCTTCATCTTATTTCTCTTCTTATTCTCCTTCTTCTTCTTCTTCTTCTCCTTCTACTTTTTATTCTCCATCTTTTTCTTCTTCATCTTCTTCTCCTTCAATTTCCTTCATTTTCTTCTTCGTCTTCTTCTTCTTCATCATTTTCTTTCTCCTCTTCTTGTTCTCCTTCTTCTTCTTTTCTTTGTCTTCTTTTTCTTCTTCTTCTTATTCTTCTTCTTCATCATCATCATCATCATCATCCATCTACTTCTTCTACTCCATGTTATTCCATAAATTGTTCAGCTTTGTCTTCTTCTTTTTCTTCTTCATTTCCTACTTCTCCTTCTTCTTTTTCTTCTTCCTCGTCTTCTTCCACTTCTCCTTATATTTCTACTTCTTCTCTTTCTTCTCCTTCTTCTTCCTCCCGCTTCTTCTCATTTTCTTCTCCTTCTTTTTCTTCTTCTTCTTTTTCTTCTTTCTTCTTCTTTTCTTCTTCTTCTTCTTCTTCTTTTTCTTCTTCTTTGTCTTCTCCTTTATCACTTTTTTCTTCTTCTTCTTTCTGTTCTTCTTCTTCTTCTTCTTTTCTTCTTTTTTGTCTTCTTTACCTTCATCGACTACTTTTTCTTTTTATTCATCTTCTTCTTCTTCTTTTTCATCATTTTCTTCTTCTTCTGCTTCTTCTCCTTCTTTGTTTTCATCTTCGTCTTCTTCTTCTTCATCTCCTTCATCTTCTTCTTCTTCTTCCTCCTCTTCTTCTACTTCTACTTCCTTTCCATCTCCTTCTTCCCTTACTTTTTCTTCTTGTTGTTCTTCTTCTTCTACTACTTTTTCTTCTTCTTCTTCTTCTTCTTCTTTTTCTTCTTCACCTTCTTCTTCTTCTTCTTCTCCTTCTTCCTCTTCTTCTTCTTCTTCGTCTTTTTCTTTTTCTTTTTCTTCTTCTTTTACTTCTTCCTCCTCTTCGTCTTCTTCTTCTTTGTCTTCCTCTTCTTCATCTCTTCTTCTTCTTCCACTTCTTCTTCTTCTTCTTCTTCTTCTTTCCTCTTCTTCTACTTCTTCTTCTTCTTCTTCTTCTTCTTCTTCTTCTTGTTTTTCTCTTCCTCATGTACTTTTTTATCTCATCTTCTTTTTCTTCTCCTTCTTCTTCTGATTCATCTTTTTCTTCATTGTCTTCTTCTTCTTCTACTTCTTCTTCTTCTTCTTCTTCTTCTTCTCCTTCTCCTTCTTTTGTATCTTCTTCCTCAACATCATTGTCTTCTTCTTCTTCTTCTTCTTCTTTATAATGTTCTTCTTTGTCTTCGCCTTGTTTTTCTTCTTTTTCTTTTCTTCTAATTCATATCTTTCTTCTTCCCCTTCTTCTCCTTCTTCTTCTTCTTCTCCTTGTTCATCTCTTTTTTCTTCTTTTACTTCTCCTTTTTCTTCTTGTTCTTTTCTTCCTTCCTCTTCTTCTCCTCCTTCTACCTCTTGTTCTAGTTCATGTTCTTCTTCATCTTCTCCTTCTTCATCATCTTCTTCTTCTTCTACTTTTTCTTCTTCTTTGTCTTCTTCTTCTTCTTCGTCTTCTCTTTCTTCTTTGTATTCTTCTTCTTCTTCTCCTTCTTCTTCTACTACTCCTTTTTCTTCATCTCTTCTTCTTCTTCATCTTGTTCTTGTTCTTCTACTTCTTCTTCTTCACATTCTTATTCTCGTTCTTCTTCTTGTTCTTGTTCTTGTTCTTCTTCTTCTTGTTCTCCTCCTCCTCCTCCTTTTTCTTCCTCTTTTGTTCTTCTTCTTCTTCTTCAGCTTCTTCTTCTTCTTCGTCTGATTTTTCTTCTTCTTCTTCTTCGTCTTCTTTTTCTTCATGATCATCATCATCATCTTCTTCTTCTTCTTCATTTTCTTCTTCTCCTTGTTCTTCTTTTTCTTCTTCTTTTTCCCCTTCTTCTTCTTCTTCTTCTTCTTCTTCTTTTTCTTCTTCTTTTTCTTCTTCCTCTACTTCTTCTTCTTCTTCTTCTTCTTCTCCCTCTTCTTCTTCTCCTTCTTGTTCTTCTCCTCCTTCTTCTTGTTCTTCTTCTTTTTCTTCTTCTTCTTCTTCATCTTTTTCTTTTTCTTCTTTTCTTCTTCTTCTTCTTCTTCTTCTTCATCGTCATCTACTTCTTCTTCTTCTTCTCCTTCTTCTACTTCTTCTTCTTCTTCGCCTTCTTCTTCTTGTACTTCTTCTTATTCTCTTTCTTTTCCTTCATTTTCTTCTTCTTCTTCTTCTTTCTCTTGTATTTCTTCTTCTTCTTCTTCTACTTTTCTTCTTCTTCTTCCTCTTCTTCTTTTTCTCGTTCTTCTTCTTCTTCATCTTTTCCTTCATCTCCATCTTCTTCTTCGACGTCATCCTCTTCTTCCTCTTCTTCTTCTTCTTCTCCTTCTTCTTCTTCTTCTTCTTCTATTTCAACTTCTTTGTCTTCCTCTTTTGCTTCTTCTTCTTTTCCTTCCTTTTTCTTCCCCTGCTCTTCTTCTACATTTCCTTCTCCTCCTTCCTCTCCTTCTTCTTCTAATTCTTCTTCTTCTTCTTCTTCTTCTTTTTCTTTGCTTCTTCATCTTCTTTGCATCTTTGTCTTCTTCTTCTTCTTCTTCTTCTTCTTATTCTTATTCTTTGTTTTCTACTTCTTCTTCTTTGTGTTCTTCTTCATCTCGTCCTTCTTCTTCTTCTTTTCCTCTTCTTCTTCTCCTTCTTCTTCTACTTGTTCTTCTTTGTCTTCTTCATCATCTTCTTCTTTTTGTTCTTCTTAATCATTTTCATTTTTCTTCCTCTTATTCTCCTAACTTTTCTTCTTCTTTTTCTTCTACTTATTCTTTTTCTTCTTCTTTTTTCTTCTACTTTGTCTTCTTCTTTGCCTTCATCTTCTTCTTCATTTTCTTCTTCCTCTTCTTCTTCTTCTTCTTACCCTTCTTCTTCTTGTTATTATTTTTCTTCTTCTTCTTCTTCTATTCATCTTCTTATTCTTCTTTTTCTTGTTCTTCTTCTCTTTGTCCTGTTCTTCTTCTTCTTTGACTTCTTCTTTTCTTCCTTTTATTCTTCCTCTTCTTCTTCTTCTTTTTCTTCTACTACACTTCTTCTTCTTCCACTTCTTCTTCATCATCTTCTTCTTCCTCGTCTTCTTGTTCTTTGTTTCTTCCTTCTTCATCTTCTTCTTCTTATTAGTCTTCTTCATCTTCTTCTTGTCGTTCTTCGTCTCCTTCTTCTTCTTCTTCTTCTAGTTCTTCTTCTTCTTCTTCTTTGCCTTCTTCTTTTTTTCCTCATCATCATCACAATCATCTTCTTCTTTTTCTTCAACTACATCTTCTTCTTCTTATCCATCTATTGCTTCTCCTTCTTCTTCTTCTTCTTTTTTCTCCATCTACTTCTTCTCTTTCTTCTCTTTCTTCACCTTCTTCTTCTTCTTCTTCTTCTTCTTCTTTTCTTCATCATTGTCTTCTTCATATTCTTCTTCTTCTTCTTATTCTTCTTCTTCTTCTAATAGTTTTTCCTTTTTCTTCTTCTTCTTCTTCTTATTCGTCTTCTTCTTTGTCATCATCTTCTTCTTCCTACTCTTCCTCGACTTCTTCTTCTTCTTCCTCTCATTCCCCTTCTCCTTCCTCTTCAACTTCCTCTTCTTCGTCTTCCTCTTGAACTTCTTCGTCCTCTTTTTTTGCATCTTCTTCTTCTTCTACTTCTTATTCTTCCTCTTCTTCTTCTTCTTCTTCTTTGTCTCTTCCATCTTCGTCTTCTTCTTCTTCTTTTTCTCCATCTTCATCTACTTCTCTTCTTCCCTTTCTTTCTTCATTTACTTCTTATTCTTCTCCAACTTTTTCTTCATCTTCTTCATCTCTTCTTTTTCTCCTTTTCTACTTTTCCAACTTTTTCTTCTTCTTCTCCTTTTTATATCTTCTTTCTCACTATCTCCTTCTTTTCTTCTTCTTCTTCTTCTACTCCTACTTCGTCTTTTTTCTTCTTCTTAATCTTCCTCTTCTACTTAATCTTGTTCTTCTTCGTCTTCTTCTTCTTCTTATCTTCTTCATCTTCTTCTCCTTCTACCTTCCTCTTCTTCTTCTTCATCTTCTTCTTATGCTTCTCTCCTCCTCCACCTTCTTCTTCATAAATTTCTCCTTTATCTTCTTTTCATCATCCTCTTCTTCTTCTTCTCCATTTTCGTCTTCTTTCTCATTCTCCTCCTTTTTCTTCTTCTTCTTATTCTTCTTCTTCCCCTACTTCTACTTCGTATCTCTTCTTCTTCTTCTTCTACTTCTCTCCTTCTTCTTCATCTTCTTTCCACTTCTTGTTATTCTTCTTCTCCTCCTCCTCCTCCTTCTTCCTCTTCTTCTTTTCTTCGTCTTCTTCTTCTTCTTCTCCTTCTTCTTCTTCTTCTTCTTCTTCTCTTCTTTTTGATCATTTTCTTCTCCTTCTCCTTCTTCTTCTTCTCTATCTCCTACTTCTCCTTCTTCTTCTTCTTCTTATTCTTTTTTCTTCTTGTCCTTCTTCTTCTTCTTCTTCTTCTTCTTCTTCTTCCTCTTCTTCTTCTTCTTCTTTTTCTTCTTATTCTTATTCATCATCTTCTTCATCTTTTTCTTGTTTATCATCCCCATCTTCTTCTTCTTCTTCTTCTTCCTCTTCCTCTTTTTCTTTTTGCTCTTCTTCTTAGTCATCATCTTCATCTTTTTCTTCTTCTTTTGTCTTCTTCTTCTTCTTCTTCTTCTTTTTCTTCTTCTTCTCTTTTCTTCATCTTTTTCTTCTACTTCTTCTTCTTCTTCTTCTTCTTCTCCTTCTCCTTCTTCTTCTTCTTTTTTCTTCTTCTTCTTCTTCTTCATCATCATCATCTTTTTCTTCTTTTTCTTCTGCTTCTTGTCTTCGTCACCTTTTCTTCTTCTTGTTCCTCCTATCTTATTTTTCTCTTCATCTTTCTCATCATCTTCCTCTTCTTGTTCATCTTTTCATCATCCACTACTTCTTCTTCATCTTCTTATTCTTCGTCATTCTCCTCTTCTTCTTCTACTACTCTAGTTCTTTTTTTGCCTCTTCTTCTCAACTTCTTCTCCTCCTCCTCCTCCTCCCCTTCCTCCACCTCTTCCTCCTCCACCTCCTTCTTTTCTTCTTCATCTTCTTCTCTTACCAATCTCTCTTCTTCTACGTTTCTTGTTCATCTTATTCTTCTTCTTCCTCTTCCCCTCTTCTACTCTTCATCTTCTTCTTCTTCATCTTCTTCTTCCACTTCTTCTTCTCTAACATCTTCTTCTCCTCTTCTTCCTCTTCTTCTTCTTTCATTTCTTCTTTTCATTCTTCTTCTCTTCTTGTTTTTATTCTTCTTCATTTCCATGTTCTTCTTCTTCTTCTTCTACTTCCTCGTCTTTTTCTTCTTCTTCTTCTTCTACTTCTTCTACTTCTTCTCTTTGTTCTTCTTCCCACATCTCCTTCTTCTACTTCTTATCTACTTCACTTCTACTTCATCTTCTTTTTCTTCTTCTTCTTCTCTCTTCTACTTTTTTGTCCTCACCTTCATTGTCTTCATCTTCTCTTCTTCGTGTTCTTCTACTTCCTCTTCTTTTTCTTCTTCATCTTCTCCTTCTTCTTCTTCTTCTTCTTTGTCTTCTTCTTCTACATCTTATTCATTTTCTTCTTCTTCTTCTTCTTCTTCTACAACTTCTTCTCCTTCTATTTCTTCTCCTTCCTTTACTTCTTCTTCTTCTTCTTCTTCTTCTCCTTCTTCCTTTTCTTATTCTTCTTTGTCATTTTCTTCGTCTTCTTCTTCATCTTCTTCTCCTTCTTCCTCTTACCCTTCTTCTTCTTCTTCTCCTTCTTATCCTTCTTCTTCTTCTTCTTCTTCTTACTCATCTTCTTCTTCTTCTACTTCTTCTTCTTCTTTTTCTTCTTCTTCTCCTTCTTCTTCTTCTTCTTGTACTTTTTCTTCTTCATCATCGTCTTCTATTTCTTCTTCTTCGTCTTCTTTTCCTCTACTTCTTCTTCTTCTTCTCCTCTTCTTCTTCTTCAAATTCTTCTTCTTCTTCTTCTTCTTTTACTTCTTCTTCTTCTTCGCCTTCTTCTTCTTCTTCTTGTTCTTCTTCATCTTCGTATTCTTTTCTTCTACTTCTTCTTTTTCATGTTCTTCTCCTTCTTCTTCTTCTCCATCTAATTCTCCTCCTTTTTATTCTTTTTCTTTTCATTCTTCTTCAGTTCTTCTTCGTCTTCTTCATCATCTTCTTCTTCTTCTTCTTCTTCTTCTTCTTCTCCTTCTTCTTCTTCATCTTCCTCTACTTCTTCTTTTTCTTCTTCTTCTTCTTCTTCTTCCTCTTCTTCTTCTTCTTCTTCTCCTTCTTCTTCTTCTTCTTCTTCTCCTTCTTTTTCTTCTTCTTTTTTGTCTTATTTTTCTTCTTCTTCT
>JAIUJO010002738.1:2500-5000 GCA_023846275.1 Vanilla planifolia
ATCTTCTTTGTCCTTCTTCTTCTTCCTCTTCTTCTACTACTACTTATTCTTCTTCTTCTTGTTCGTCTTACTCCCATTCTTCATCACCTTCTTATTCTTCTTCTTCTTCTTCTTCTTCTTCGTCTACTTCTTTATCTTCTTCTTTTTCTTCTTCTTCCTTTCCTTTTTCTTCTTCTTCTTCTTCTTCTACTTCTTTTTCTTCTTCTTCTTGTTCTTCAACTTCTTCTTTTTTATCGTTATCACCATCATCATCATCATCATCTTCTTCTTCTTTTTCTTCTTCTTCTTCTACTACTTCTACTTTTTCTTCTTCTTCTTCCTCCTTTTCTTCTTCCTTTTCCTCTTCTTCTACTTGGTCTTCCTCTTCTTCATCTTCTTCCACTTATTCTACCTCTTTCTCTGCTTCTTTTAATTCTTCTTCTTCTTCATCCTCTTCGTCTTCTTCTTCCTCTTTTTTGTCTTCTTCCACTTCTTCTTCTATTACTTTAATTTCTTCTTCTTCCACGTTTTGTTCTTCTTCTTCTTCCTCGTCTTTTCCTTCTTATTCTTCTTGTTCTTCAAATACAACGACTACTACTTCTATTTCACCTTCTACCACTTCTTCTTCTTCTTCTTTTTACTCTTCATCTTCCTCTCCTTCTTCTTCTTCTCCTTCTTCTTTATCTACCCCTTCTTTTTGCTTTTTTGATCATTCTTTTAATCTACTTCTTCTTATTCTTCTTCTTCTTCATCTTGTTCTTCTTCGAGTTCACCTTCTTCTGTTTCTTATTCTTCGTCTACAAACTCTTCTTCTTCTTCTTCTTCTTCGTGTTCTCATTCTTCTTCGTCTTCTTCTTTTTCATCTTCCTCTTCTTCTTCTTAATCTTTGTTTTCTTGTTCTTGTTCTTCTTCTTCATCATCATCATAATCTTCTTCTTCCTCTTCTTCTTCGTCATCTTTTTCATCTTCATCTTCCTCACTTTTTTCTACACTTTCCCTTCCTCTATTATATCTGCTTTTCTAATTCTGCTTATTCTTCTTAATCTTCTCCTTCTTCTTCTTCTTCTCTACTTCCATACTTCTTCTTCATCTCCATTTTGTTCTTCTTCTTTTCCTTCTTCTTCTATAACTTATTTATTTACTTCATCTTGGTGTTCCTCTTTTTCTTCCTCTTCTTCTTCTTTTTCTTCTTCTTTCTCTACTCTTCCCTTTCTTCTTCTTCTTCTTAATCATCATCTCCTTCTTCTTGTTCTTGTTCTTCTTCTTCCACTTATTTTTCTTATTCTTCTTTTTCCTCTTCTTCATCTTCTTCCTCTTCTTATTCATCTTGTTCATCTTCCTCTTTTACTTTTTTCTCTCAGTATTTTTCTTCTAATAGTACTTCTTCTTCTTCTTCTTCTTCTAGTACTACTACTACTACTACTTCTACTACAACGTTTTCTTCTTCTTCTCCATCTCTTTCTTCATCCCCTTCTTCTTCCTCTTCTTCTTCTTCCTCTTCTTCTGCTTCTTCTCCATCTTGTTCTTCTTCTTCTTCTTCTTTGCCTTATTCTTCTTCTTCTTCTTCTGCATTTTCTTCTCCTTCTTCTTCTTCTTCTTCGACTTCTTCTTCTTCATCAACATCTTCTTCTTCTTCTTCTTCTCCTTCTCCTTCTTCGTCTAGATCTTCTTCTTCTCCTCCTCCTTCTTCTTCTTCTACTTCTCCCTCTTCTTCTCTTTCTTCTTCTTCTTCTTCTTCTTCTTCTTCTTCTTCTTCTCCTTTTTCTTCTTCCTCCTCCTCTTCTTCTTCTTCTACTACATCATCTTCTTCTTCTTCTCCTTCTTCTTCTTCTACTTCTTCTTTTTCTTCTCCTTGTTCTTATTTATCTTCTTCTTCTACTTCTTCTTCTTCTTCTTCTTCTTCTTCTTCTTCTTCTTCTTCTTCTGCTTGTTCTTCTTCTACTTTTTCTTTTTCTTCATTTACTTCACCTTCATCTTCTTCTTGTTCTTCTTCTACTACTACTACTACATCTTCTTCTCTTTCTTCTTGTTCTTCTTTATCATCTTCATCTTCTTCTTTTTCTCATTCTTGATCTTCTTTTTCTTCTTCTTCTTGTTTTTCTTCCTTTACTTCTTGTTCAACTTCTTCTTCATCTTCTTCTTTTTCTTGTTCTTCTTCTTCTTCTTCTTCTTCTTCCTCTTCTTCTTCTTCTAATTCTTCTTCTTCTACTTCTTCTTCTTCTTCTTCCTCATCATATTTCATTTCTTCTTCCTCTTCTTCTTCTTCTTCCTCTTTGTCTGCTTCTTTTTCTTCCTCTTCTTCTTCATCTCCTTCTGCTACTACAGCTACTACTGCTACTTTTCTTCTTCTTCTTCTTCTTGATCTTCTTGATCTTCTTCTTCTTCTTCTTCTTCTTCTTTTTCCTCTCCTTCATCTTTTACTTCTTATTCTTCTTCTTCTTTTCCTTCCTCTTCATCTTCTTCTTCTTCATCTTCTGCTTTTTCTTGATCACCTTCATCGTGATCATAGTCATTATCGTGA
>JAIUJO010002738.1:32500-35000 GCA_023846275.1 Vanilla planifolia
TTCTTCTTTTTCTTCTTCTTTTTTTTCTTCTTCTCCATCTTATTCTTGTTATTCTTTTTCTTTGCCTTATCCTTCTTCTTTTTCTTCATTTTCTTCTTCTTCGTCTTCCTCTTTTTCTTTTTCTTCTTCTTCATCATCTTCTACAACTACTTCTTCTTCCTCTTATTCTTCTCTTTATTCTTCTTCTTCTTCTTCATCATCTTTTACCTCTTCAACTTCTTCTTTTTATTCTTCTTCATCTTCTTCATTATCTTCTTCATCTTCTTCATCATCTTCTTCTACTTCTTCTTCCTCTTCTTCTTCACCTTATTCTTCTACTTCTTCTTCTTCTTCTCCCTCTTCATCTTCTTCTTTTTCTTCTTCTCTCTCTTATTTTTTTGATTCTTCTTTTTCCTCTTCTTCTTCCTCTTCCTTTTCTTATTCCTTTTCTTCTTCTTCCTCTTCTTCTTCGATCACTTCTTATTCTTATTCTTCTTGTTCTACAACTTCTACTTTTCTTCTTCTTTTACTGCTACTATTACTATTCCTACTACTTTTTTGTCTCCCCCCTCTTCTTCTTCTTTTTCTTCTTGCCCATGTTCTTTTTCATCTTCTTCATCATCATCTTATTCTCGTTCTTCTTCTTCTCCATCTTGTTCTTGTTCATAATCTTCTTTGTCGTCTTCTTCTTCTTCATTTTCTTCTTCTTCTTCATCTTTTCATTCTTCTTCATCTTCTTCTTCTTCTTCTTCTACTTCTTCTTCTTCTACTTCTTTTTCTTCTTCTTCTACTACTACCACTTCTTCTTCTTTTTTTCTTCTTCTTCTAGTTCTTCTAATTCTTATTCTTCTTCTTCTTCTTCATCGTGATCATCATCATCTTCTTCTTCTTCTTCTTTTTGTTCTTCTTTTTTTCTTCTTCTTCTTCTTCCTCTTCTTTTCTTCTTCTTCTACTACTACTTCTTCTTCTTCTTCTCTTCCTTGTCTTTCTTCTTCTTCTTCTTCCTCCTCCTCTTAAACTTCTCCTTCTTCTTCTTCTTCTACTTCTACTTCTTCTTCTTCCTCTTCTTCTTCCACTTCTTCTTCTTCATCTTTTTCTTCTTCTTCTACTTCTTTTTCTTCCTTTTCTTCTTCATCTTTTTCTTCTACATCTACTTCTTTTTCTTCCTTTTGTTCTTCTTCTTCTTCATTATCATCATCACCTTCTTCTTCTTTTATGTCTTCTTATTTCTTTTCTTCTTCGTAAGCCTCCCCTTCTTCTACATCTTCTCCTTCTTATTCACCTTCTTCTTCTTCTTTTTCTTCTCCATCTTGTTTTTGTTCTTCCTATTTGCCATCTTCTTCTTCATCTTATACTTCTTCTTCTTCTTTTACTTCTTCTTCCTCCTCTTCTTCTCTTTCTTCTTCTTCATCTTCTTCTTCTTCTTCTTCTTCTTCTTCTTCTCGTTCTACTTCTTCTTCATCTTCTTCTTCATCTACTTCTTCTTCTTCTCCTACTTCTTCTTCATCTTCTTCTTCTTCTTCCTCTCCTTCTTTGTCTTTCTTTTCTACTTCTTCTTCTACTTCTTTTTCTTTTTCTTCTTCTTCTTCTTATTCTTCTTCTATTTTTCCTTCTTCTTTTGCCTCTTCATCTTCTTCTTCTTTCTCTTCTTATTCCTTTTATTCTTCTTCCTCTACTTCTTCTATCTCTTCTTTTTTTTTCCTTCATCATCATCTTCTTCTTCTACTTGTTCTTCACCTTGTTCTGCTTCTTCTTCATCTTCATCATCATCATCTTCTTCTTCTTCTTCCACCTCTTCTTCTTGTTCTACTCCTTCTATTTCTTCTTCTTCTCCTACTACACATTCTTCTTCTTCTTCTCCTTCCTCTTCTTCTTCTTCTTCTTCTTCTTCTTCTCCTTCTCGTCCTCCTTCACCTTCTCCTTCTCCATCTCCTTCTTATTCTTCATCTTCTTCTTCTTCTTCTTCTTCAACTTCCTCTTCTTCTTCCACTTCTTCCTCTTTTTCTTCTTCGTCATCTTCTTCTACATGTTCTTCTTCAAATTCCACTTATTGTCCTTCTTCTTTTTCCTCACCTTTTTCTTGTCCCTCTTCCTACTCCTCATCTTCTCCATCCTCTTCTTCTTCTTCTTTCCCTTCTTCTTCTTCTTGTTCTTCTTCTTCTTCTTCTTCTTCTTTTTCATCTTCTTCTTCTTCCACTTTTTCTTCTTCTTCTTCTTCTTCCTCATCTTCCTCTTCTACTACTACTACTACTTGTTCTTCTTCTTCTTTTTCTTCTTCTTTTTCATCTTCTACTTTTAGTTCTTTTTTTTTTCTTCTTCTTGTTCTTCTTCCTCTTCTTCTACTTTTTCTTCTTCTTCTTCTTCTTCTCCTCCTCCTCCTCCTCCTCCTCCTTATCCTCCTTCTTCTTCTACTAATTCTTCTTCTTCTTCTTTTTCTTCTTCTTCTACGTCTTCTTCTTCCACTTTCCAGCTTCTACCTCAAATTCTTCTTCTTCTTCTAATTCTTCCTCTTCATCTTCTT
>JAIUJO010002738.1:40000-45000 GCA_023846275.1 Vanilla planifolia
CTTACTTCTTCTTTTTCTTCTTATTCCTCTTCTTCTTCTTCTTCTTCCTCTTCTTCTTGTTCTTCTACATCCTCTTCTTCTGCTTCTTCTTCCTCTGTATATTCTTCTTCTTCTTCTTCTTCTTCCTCTGTATATTCTTCTTCTTCTTCTTCTTCTCTCTCTTTCTTCCCCTTCATCTTATTTTTCACCTCATTCTTCTTCTTCATCATCTTCTCCTTCTCCTTCTTCTTCTTCATCATTTTCTTCTTCTTCTTCACGTTCTCCTTCCTCTTCAACTTCTTCTTCTTCCTCTTCTTCTTGTTCTTCTTTGTCTGCTCATTCTACTTCCTCTTCTTCTTCTTCTCCTTCTTCTACTTATTCTTCTTCTTTTTCTATTAATTGTTGTTGTTGTTGTTCTTCTTCTTCTTCGTCTCCTTCTTCTTCATCCTTTTCTTCTTTTCTTCTTTTTCTTCTTCTTCTTCTTCTTCTTCTTCTTCTTCTTCTTCATCTTCTTCTTCTTCTTCTTCTTCTTCTTCTTCCTCTTCTTCTGCTTCTTCTTCTCTTCTTCTTCTTTTTCTTCTTCTTCCTCTTCTTCTTTCTCTTCCTCCTCTTTTACTTCTTCTTTTTCTCTTTCTTCTTCTTCTTCTTTTTCTTGTTCTTGTTCTTGTTCTTGTTCTTCTTCTCCTTCTTCAACTTCATCATCATCATCATCTTCTTCTTCTTCTTCTTCTTCATCATCTTCTTCTTTTTCTTCTTCTTCTTATTCTTTTTAATCCTCTTCTTGTTCTTTTTCTTTTTCTTCTTTTTCTTCTTATTTTTCTTCTTCTTCTTCTTCTTCTTCTCCTTCTTCATCTTCTTTTCCTTCTTCTTCATCTTCTTCTTCTTCTCCTTCTTCTTCATCTTCTTTTTCTTCTTCTACCTCTTCTTCTATTTCTTCTTCTACTTCTTCTTCTTCTTTTTCTTCTTCTACTCCTACTTCTACTTCTTCTTCTTCTACTTTTTCTTCTTAGTCTTCACCTTCTCCTCCAAAACCTTCCCTTAATCCGTCTCCTTCTTCTTCTTCTTGTTCATCGACTTCTTCTTCTCTTCTTCTTCTCTAGCTTCTTCTTTGTCCTCCACTTCTTTTTCTTCTTCTTCTTCTTCTTCTTCTTCTATTACTTATTCCTCTTCTACTACTACTTCTCCTTCTTCTTCTTCGTCATCTTCTTCTCCTTCTTCTTCTTCTTCTTCTTCTACTACTTCTTCAAATTCCTACTTTTTTCTTTTTCTATTTCCACTTCTTCTTCTTTGTCTTCTTCTTCTTCTTCTTCTTCCTCCTCCTCTTCCTCTTCTTCTTCTTTTACTACTACTTCTACTTTTTCTTCTTCCTCTTCTTCCCCTTCTCCTTCTTCTTCTTCTTTTTCTTTTTCTTCTTTTTCTTCTTATTTTACTTCTTCTTATTCTTCTTCTTCTTCTTCTTCCTCTTCCTCCTCTTCATCATCTTCTTCTTCCTCTTCTTCTTCTTCTTCTTCTTCTACTTTTCCTCCTCCTTCTTTTTCTTTTAACTCTTCTTATTATTCTTCTTCTACTTCTTTTTTTTCTTCTACTTCTTCTTTTTCTTCTTCTTCTTCTTTTCTTATTCTTCTTCTTCTTCTTTTCCTACATCATCTTCTTCTTCTTCCTTTTCTTCCTCTTCTTCTTCTTCTTTTTCTTTGTCTTCTTCTTCTTCCTCTTCTTCTTGTTCTTCTTCTTCTTCTTCTTCTTCTTCTTCTTCTTTTTTCTTCTTTTTTTCTTCTTCTACTACCTTTTCCTCTCCTCCTTCTTCTTCTTGTTATTCTTCTTTTCTTTTTCTTCTTCTTCTTCTTCTTCTTCTTCTAATTCTACTTCTTCTTCTTCTTCTACTACTTGTTCCTGTTCTTCTTTTTCTTCTTCTTCTTGTTCTTCTTCCTCTTCATAATTATCATCATCATCATCTTCTACTTCTTCTTCTTCTTCTACTACTTCTACTTCTTCTTTTACTTCTTCATCCTCTTCTTCTTCTTCCTCTTCTTCATCCTCTTTTTCTTCTTCCTCCTCTTCTTGCTCTTCTATTTCTTGTTTTTCTACTTCTTCTTCATCATCATCATCTTCTTCTTCTTCTTCTTCTTCTTTTTCAACCCTTTCTTCTTGTTCTTTACTCTTCTTCTTCTTCTTCCTCTTCTTCTTTTACTTCTACTTCTTCTTCTTCTACTTCTTCTTCTTCTTCTTCTTCTTATTCTTCTTCTTCTTCTTCTTCTTCTTCTTCTTCTTCTTCTTCTTCTTCTTCTTCTTCTGCTTCTTCATCTTCCTCTTCTTCTTTTTCTTCTTGTTCTTTCTCTTCTTCATCCTCTAACCTTCTTCTTCTACCTCGACTTCTTCTTCTTCTACTTCTTGTTCTTCTTCACCATCATCTTCTTCCTCTTCATCACCATCTTTTTCGTCTCCTCCTCCTCCTCCTTCTTCTTCTTCTTGTTCTTCTTCTTCATCTTCATTTTCATCTTCTACTTCTCCATGTTCTTCTTCATCTTCTTCGTCTTCTTCTTCTTCATCATCTTCATCTTCCTTTTCTTGTTCTTCTCCTTATTCTTATTCTTCTTCTTCTTTGTCTTTTCATTCTCTTTCTTCTTGTCCTTCTTCTTCAGCTTCTTCTTCTTCTCTTTCTACTTCTTTTCCATCTTGTTCTTCTTCCCCTTCTTCTTCCCCTCCTTTTTCTTCTCTTTCTTCTTCTACTTCTTCTTCATCTTCCTCTTCTCCATCTTCTTTTTCTTTTTCTTCTACTTCTTCTTCTGCATCTTCTTCTTCTGCTTCTTCTTCTTCTTCTTCTCCATCTTCTTCTTCTCCGTCTTCTCCTTCTTATTTTTCTTCTCATTCTTCTTCTTCTCCTTCTTCTCCTTCTCCTTCATCATCATCATCTTCTTTTTCTTCTTCATCTTCTTCCTTTTTTTCTTCTTCTTATTCTTCCTCTTCTTCTTCTTCTTCCTCTTATCCTACTCATTCTTCTTCTTCTTCTTCCTCTCCTTCTTCTTCTTCTTCTTCTTCTTCTCATTTTTCTTCTTCTCTTTCTTCTTTTCCTTCTTCTTTTTCTTCTTATATCTCTTCTTCTTCTTCTTTTTCTTCTTCTTCTTCTTCTTCTTCTTTTTCTTCTACCGCTTCTTCCACTTTCCAGCTTATTCCTTTATTTCTTCTTCTTCTAATTCTTCTTCTTCATCTTCTAATCCTTCTCCTTCTTCTTCTTCTTCTTCCTTTTCTTCTTGTTCTTCTTCTTCTTCTTTTTCATCTCCTTCTTCTTCTTCTCCTTCATATTCTTCTTGGTCCTCTTCTTCTTCTTCCTCTTCTTTTTCATCTTCACCTTCGTTTTCTTCTTCTTCTTCATCATCTTCATCTTCGTCATCTTCTTCTTCTTCTTCATCTTCTTTGCCTTCCGCTTGTACTTTCTCTTCTGCTTCTTTATCTACCTCTTCTTATTTCTTTTCTTGTTGTAATAATCCCCTTCTTCTTCTTCTTCTTCTTCGACTTGTTCTTATTCATCTTCATCTTTTCCTTCTTCTTCTTCTTCTTCTTCTTCTTCATCAACTTCTCCTACTTCTTCCGCATCTTCTTCTCTTTCTTCTCCTTCTTTTTCTTCTTCTTCTTCATCATCTTCTTCTTCATCATCTTCTTCTACTTCTTCTTCTTCATCATCATCATCTTCTTCTTCTTCTTAATCTTTATGTTCTACTTGTTCTTCTTCTTCTTCTTCTTCTTTCTCATCTACCTCTTCTTCTTCATCATCTTCTTCCTCATCACCTTCTACTTCTTATTATCTTCCTCTCCTTATTTTTCTTCTTTTTCTTTTTCCACTTCTTCTTCTTCTTCCTCTTCTTATTCCTTTCATTCTTCTTCCTCTTCTTCTTTTATCTCTTCTTATTATTCTTCTTCATCCTCTTATTCTTTTACTTCTTCTACTTCTTCCTCTTCTTTTTCTTCTTCTTCTTCTTCAACTACGTCTACTACTACTACTACTAATATAACCACTACTATTACAATTCTTCTTCTTCTTTTTCTTTTTATTCTACTCATTCTTCTTCTTGTTCTTCTTCTTCTCCATCTTGTTCTTTCTCTTCAACTTTTCCATCTACTTCTTCCCGTTCTCCAAGTTCTACTTCTTCTTCTTCTTCTTCCTCTTCTCCTTCTCTTTCTTCTTCTTTTCCTTCTCCTTCTTCATCTATTGCTTCTTCTTCTTCTTCCCCTGCTTCTTCTTCTTCTTCTCCTTCTTCTTCTTCGATATCTTTTTCTTCTTGTTCTTCTTCTTCTTCATCTTTTTCTTATCTTTCTTTTTCCTCTGCTTATTTTTTTTCTAATTCTTATTCTTCAACTTCTTCTCTTTCTTCTACTTCATCTTCTTTCTTTTCTTCATCATCTACTCCTTCCCCTTCTTTTTCTTCTTCTTCTTCTTCATCTTCCTCTTATTGTTGTTGTTGTTGCTCTACCCCTTCTTCTTTTTCTTCTTCCTCTTCTTCTTCTTCTTCTCCTCCTTCTTCTTCCTCTTCTTCCTCATCTTCTTCTTCTTCTTTTTCCTCTTCTCTTTCTGCTACTTCTCTGTTTCTTTTTTTTCTTCTTCTTCTTCTACTTCTTCTTCTTTTTCTTCTTCTTCTTCTTTTTCTTCTTTTCTTAATCTTCTTCTTCCTCTTCTTCTTCTTCTTCTTCTTCTTCTTCTTCTTCATCTTCTTCTCCTTCTTCTTCTTCTTCTTCTTCCTCCTCTTGTTCTTTTTCTTCTTCTACTTCTTCTTCTTGTTCTTGTTCTTGTTCTTCTTCTACTTCCCCCGACTTTTCCTTCTTCTTCTTCTTCTTCTTCTTCTTCACTTTCTTCTTAATGTGCTCCTTCTCCTCCTCTTCACCTTCTCCTTCTCCTTCTTCTTCTTCTTCTTCTTCTTCTTCTTCTCATTCTTCTTTATCTTCTTCTTCTTCTTCTATTTCTTCTTCTTCTTCTTCGTCATCTTCTTCATCTTCTTCTTCTTCCTCTTCTTCTTCAACTTCCTCTTATT
>JAIUJO010002738.1:52500-59935 GCA_023846275.1 Vanilla planifolia
ATTTGTTTTTCTTCTTTTTCTTCTTGTTCTTCTTCTTTTTCATCATCTTCTTCTTCTTATTCTCCTTCTTCTTCTACTTGTTCTACTTCTTCTTCTTCTTCTTCTACTTTTCCCCATCTTCTTTTTCTTGTTCTCCTTCTTCTTCTTCTTTTTCATCTTCTTCTTCTTCTTCTTCTTCTTTCTCTTCCTCTTCTTCTTCTTCTTCTTTTTCTTCTTCTTCTTGTTCTACTTTTCTTCTAATTCTTCTTCTTCTCCTTCTTTCTCCATCTTCTTTTTCCATTTTTTTTATTTTTCATCTTCTTATTCCTTTCATTCTTCTTCCACCTCTTTTTCTATCTTTTCTTATTCTTCTTCTGCTTCCTCTTCTTCGTCCACTTCTTCTTCTTCTGCTTCTACTTCTTCTTCATCTTCTTTTTCTTCTTCTTCTTCTTCTTCTTCTCCTTCTTCTTCAACAACTATTACTAATACTACAACTGCAACTACTCCTTCTTCTTTATCTTCTTATTCTTCTACATCTTCTTCTTCCACTTTCGAGCTTCTTCTTATAATACTACTTTTTCTGCTTCTTTTTCTTCTACTTCTTCTTGCTCTTCTTCATCTTCTTCTTGTTCATCATCATCTTTTACTTTTGCTCCTTATTCTATTTCTTCTTCTCCTTCTTTTTCTTCTTCTTCTTCTTTTCTTCTTCTTCTTCTTCTCCTTCTTCTTCTTTGCCTTCTTCTTCTTCCTCCTCTTCTTCTTCATCTTCATCATCATTTTCTTTTTCTTTTTCTTCTTCTTCATCTTCGTCATCTTCTTCTTCGCCTTCATCTTCGTCACCTTCTTCATCTTCTTTTTCCTCATCTTTTTTTCCATCTTCCTCTTCTACTTTCTCTTCCTCTTCTTCATCTACTTCTTATTTCTTTTCTTCTTAGTATTCTTCCCCCTACTTCTTCTTCTTCTTCTTCTTTCCTTTCATCATCTTCTTCTCCTTCTCCATCTTGTTCTTGTTCTTCTTCATCTTTGCCTTCTTCTACTTCTTATTCTCCTTCTTCTTCTTCTTCAACTTCTTCTTCCTCAGCTTATTCTCTTGCTTCTTCTTTTTCTTCTTCTTCTTCTTATTCTTCTTCTACTACTACTACTTCTTCTTCTACTTCTTCTTCATCGTCATCATCATCATCTTCTTCTTCTTCTTCTCCTTCTTCTTCATCTTCATCTTCATCTTCGTCATCTTCTTTGTCTTCATCTTCATCGTTGTTATCTTCTTCTTTTCTTCTTCTTCCTCTTCTTTTTCTTCTTCTTCCTCTTCTTTTCCATCTTCGTCTTCTCTGTCTACCTCTTTTACTTTCTCTTCCTTTTCTTTATCTACTTTTTCTTATTTCATTTATTCTTCATAATCTTCCCTCTATTCCTCTTCTTCTTCTTCTCCTTCTTCTTCTTCTTCTTCTCCATCTATTTGTTGTTCTTCTTCTTCTTTGCCTTCTTCTTTTCCTTCTTCTTCTTCTTCTTAAACATCTTCTTCTTCTTATTCTCTTTCTTCTTCTACTACTTTTCCCGATCTTCTTTTCCTTGTTCTCCTTCTTCTTCTTCTTTTTCATCTTCTTCTTCTTCTTCCTCTTAATCTTTCTTTTCCTCTTCTTCTTCTTCTTCTTTTTCTTCTTCTTCTTCTTCTTGTTCTACTTTTTCTTCTAATTCTTCTTCTTCTTCTTCTTCTTCTTTCTCCATCTTCTTTTTCCATTTCTTCTTATTTTTCCTCTTCTTATTCGTTTCATTCTTCTTCCACTTCATTTTCTATCTTTTCTTATTCTTCTTCTGCTTCCTCTTCTTCGTCCACTTCTTCTTCTTCTACTTCTACTTCTTCTTCATCTTCTTTTTCTTCTTCTTTTTCTTTTTCTCCTTCTTTTTCTTCTTCTGCAACTTTTACTAATACTACTAGTGCAATTATTGCTTCTTCTTCTTTATCTTCTTATTCTTCTACATCTTCTTCTTCCATTTTCCAGCTTCTTCCTATAATATTCCGTCTGCTTCTTTTTCTTCTACTTCTTCCTCTTTTTCATCTTCTTCTTCTTCATCATCATCTTCTACTTTTTCCCCTTCTTCTTCTTCTCCATCTCCTTCTTTTTCTTTTACTTCTTCTTTTTCTTCTTCTTTTTGTTCTTCTCCTTCTTCTTCTTCTTTGCCTTGTTATTCTTCTTCGTCTTCTTCTTCATCTTCATCTTCATCATCATTTTCTTTTTCTTTTTCTTCTTCTTCATCTTTGTCATCTTCTTCTTCGCCTTCTTCTTCTTCTTTTTCTTTGTCTTTTTTTCCATCTTCCACTTCTAATTTCACTTCCTCTTCTTCATCTGCTTCTTCTTATTTCTTTTCTTCTTAGTATTCTTCCCCGTACTTCTTCTTCTTCTTCTTCTTCCCTTTCATCATCTTCTTCTTCTTCTCCTTCTCCATCTTGTTCTTGTTCTTCTTCATCTTTGCCTTCTTCTACTTCTTCTTATTCTCCTTCTTCTTCATCTTCTTCTACTTCTTCTTCCTCTACTTATTCTCTTTCTTCTTCTTTTACTTCTTCTTCTTCTTCTACTACTACTACTACTTCTTCTTCTACTTCTTCTTCATCGTCATCATCATCATCTTCTTCTTCTCCTTCTTCTTCTTCTTCATCTTCTTTGTCTTATTTCTCTTCTCTTCTTCTCCTTACTCCTCTTATTCTCCTTCCACTTCTTCTTTGTTTTCTACATCTTCTTCTTCTTCTTCTTCTTCTTCTTCTTCTTCTTCTTCTTCTTCTTCTCCTTCTTCTTCTTCTTCATTTTCTTGTTCTTGTTCTTGTTCTTCTTCTTCTTGTACTAGTACTATTACTACTTTTTCTTCTTCTTCCTTTTCTTCTTCTAATTTTTCTTCTTTTTCTTCTTCTTCTTTTCCTTCTTCTTCTTCTTCTTCTCCTACTTATTCTTCTTCTTCATCTTATTCTTATTCTTCTTTGCCATCTTCTTCTTTCTTTTCTTCTCCTTCTTCTTCTTCTTCATCCTCTTCTTCTTCTACTTCTTCTTCCTCTTCTTCTTCTGCTGCTACTACTACTTTTTCTTCTTCTTTTTCTTCTTCTACTTCCTCTTTTAGTTCTTCTTTTTCTTCTTCCTCCTCTCCCACCTCTTTATCTACTTCTTTTTCCACTTTTTCTTCCCCTTCTTGTTCCTTAGCTACTACTTCTTCCGCTACTTCTTCTTCTTCTTCTTCTTCTTCTTCTTCTTCTTCTTCTTCTTCTTCTTCTTTTTCTTCTTCTACTTATTATTCTTCTTCTTCTTCGTCTTCTTCTATGTCTTCTTTTACTACTTCTTCCTCTTCTTCTTTTTTCCTCTACTTCATGTTCTTCTTCTCATTCTTCTTCATTTTGTTGTTGTTCTTCTTCATTGTTATCATCACCATCGTCATCATCATCATCATCATCATCATCATCATCTTCTTCTTCTTCTTTTTCTTCTTCTACTTCTCTTCTTCTTTTACTTTTTCATCTTCCTCCTCTTCTTTGTTTTCTTCTTCCTCTTCTTCTTCTTCTTCCACAACTTCTTCGTTTTCTACTTCTCCATCTACTTCTTCTTCTTGTTCTTCTTGTACTTCTTCCTATTTAGCCTCTTCTTCCTCTTTTTCATCTTTTTCTTTTACTTCTTCCCCTTTTTATTTACATCAACTTCTTCTTCCACTTATTCTTCTTCTACTTCTTCTTCTTTTTTTTTACTACTTCATCTTCTACATCTTCTTCTTCTTCTTCTTCTTCCACTTCCTCTTCATCTTCCTCTTCTTCTTCTTCATCTTCTACTTCTTCTACTTCTTCTTCTTCCACTTCTTCTTCTTCTTTCTATCAACTTCTACCTTTAGTTTTTCTTCCTCTACTTCTTCTTCTTCTCAATCATCCCCTTCTTCTTCAACATCATCTTCTTCTTCTACTCCTTCTTCTTCTACTTCTTCTTCTTTATCATCAACTTCTTCGTCTTATTCATGTTCTTCTTCTTCTTGTTCATCTTCTTCTTTTTCTTCTACTTCTTCTTCTTCTTCTTCCTCCTCCTCCTATTCTTCTTCTTCCTCTACTTCGTCTTCTTCTTGTCCTTCTTCTTCTTCTTCTTCTTCTTTTTCTTCTTCTTCTCCATCTTCTTCTTCTTCTTCTTCTTCTTCTTTTTCTTCTTCTTCTTCTCCATCTTCTTCTTCTTCTTCTCTCTCTTCTACTTCCTCTTTTTCTTCTCCTTCTTCATCTACATCTTCTTCTTCTTATTCTCCTTCTTTTTCTTCTTCTTCTTCTTCTTCCTCCTCGTCCTCTTCTTTTTCCTCTTCTCCCTCTTCTTCTTCATCTTCTTCTTCATTTTCTTCTTGCCCTTCTTCTTCTTCTTCTTCATCTTCTTGCCCTTCTTCTTCTTCTTCTTCTTCTACCTCTTCCTCTTCTTCTTCCTATTCCTCTTCTTCTACTTCTTCCTCTTCTTATTCTACCTCTTCCTCTTCTTCTTCCTCATCCTCTTCTTCTACTTCTTCCTCTTCTTCTTCTTCTTCTTCTTCTTCTTCTCTTTCTTCTTCTTCTCCTGCTCCTTCCTCTTCTTCACCTTCTTCTTGTCCTTCTTCTTCTTCATCTTCTTCTTCTTCTCCTTCTTCTTCTTCTTCTTCTTCTTATTCTTCTGGATCTTCTTCTTCTTCTACTTCTTCTTATTCTTCACTTTCTTCTTCTTCTTCTCATTCTTCTTCTTTTTCTTATTCTTACTCTTCTTCTTCTTCTTCACTTTTTCTTCTTCTTACTTTTCTTCTTCTTCTTCTTCTTCCTCTTGTTCTCCTTCTTGTTCTTCTTCTAATTATTCTTTTTCTTCTTCTCTTCATCAACTTCTTCTTTTTCTTCTTCTTCTTCAACAACAACTTCTTCTTCTTCTTCTTCTTCTTTGTTTTCTTTTTCTTCTTCTTTATCATCCTTTTCTTCTTCTTCTTCTTCTTCTTCTTTTTCTTCATGTTCTTCAACATCATCGTCATCATCATCTTCTTCTTCTTCTTCTCATTCTTCTTCATCGTTTTCATCTTCTACTGCTACATCTTCTTCTTCTTCTTCTTCTTCTTCTTCTCATTCTTCTTCATCTTTTTCATCTTCTATTACTACATCTTCTTCTTCTTCTTCTTCTTCTTCTTCTTTTACATCTTCTTCTATCTCTTCAACTTCGTCTCCTTCTTCTTGTTCTTGTTCTTCTTCTACTCCTTCCTCCCTTTCTTTTTCTTCTTCTTCTTCTTCTCCTCCTACTTCTTCTACATCTTCTTTTTCTTCTTCTTCTTCTTCTTCTTCTTCTTCTTCTCCTTCTTCTTTTTCTTCGCCTTCTGCTACTTCTTCTTCTTCTTCTTCTTCTTATGTCCTTATTATTATTATTATTATTATTATTATTATTATTACTATTATTGTTATTATTATTATTATTCTTCTTCTTTTTTTACTACTACTTCTTCATCTTCTTCTTCTTCTTCTTGTTCTTCTTCTTCTCATTTTTCACCTTTTTCTTTTTCCTCTACCACTTCTTCTTTTGTTATTATTATTCTTCTTCTTTTTCTTCTTCTTCTTCATCTTCTTCTTCCTTTACTTTTTCTTCTTCTTTTTCTTCTCCTTCTTGTTCTTCTTCTTTGTATTCTTCTTCTTCTTCTTGTTTGTCATCATCTTCTTTTTCTTCTTTTTCTTCTTTTTCTTCTACTTCTTCTTTTACTTCTTCTTCCTCCTCTTCTTCTTCCTCTTCTTCTTCTTTTTCTTCTTTTTCTTCTACTTCTACTTCATCTTCATCTTATTCTTCTTTGTCTTCCACTTTGTGTTCTTCTTCCTCTTCTTCTTCCTTTTCTTCTTCTTTTACTTCTTCTTCTTGCTCTTCTTCTTCTTCTTCTTCTTCTTCTTCTTCTTCTTCTTCTTCTTCTACAACTACTACTATTTCTACTTAATCTTCTACTATTTCTTTTTCTTCTTCTTCTTCTTCTTCTTTTCTTCTTCTTCTTCTTCTTTTCTTTTTCTTCTTCTTCTTCTATTTCTTCTTCTTCTTCCTCTTCATCTTCCTCTTCTCCATCTTCTTCTTCTTCTTCATGTTCTTCTTCTTCTTCTTCTTCTTCTTCATCTGCTTTTACTTCTTCTTCGTCTTCTTTTTCTTCTTCCTCTTCTTCTTCATCTTCATCTTCGTTTTCTTCTTCTTCACCAATATCTTCTTCATCTTCTTCTTCTTCTTCTTCTCCTTCTTCTTCGTCATCTTCTTCTTTTTCCTCATCATCTTCGACATCTTCTTCTTCCTTTTCTTTGTCTTCTTCTCCTTCATCGTCTTCTTTTTCTTCCTATTCTACTTTCTCATCCTATTCTTTATCTGCTTCTTCCGATTTCTGCTCTTCTTTGTCATCTTCACCTTCTTCTTCTTCTTCTCCTTCTTCATCTAATTCTTCTTCTTTTTCTTCTTCTTCTTCCTTTTTTTCTTTTTCTCCATATCGTTCTTGTTCTTCTTCATCTTTACATTCTTCTTCTTCTTCTTCTTCTACTTCTTCCTCTCCTTCTTCTCTTTATTATTCTTTTTCTTCTTTTTCTTATTCTTCTTCATCTTCTCCTTCATTTTCTTCTTCTACTTCTTCTTAATCATCTTTTTTTTCTACTTCTTATTCTACTTCCTCTTCTTCTTCTTCTTCTTCTTAATCATCTTTTTCTTCTACTTCTTCTTATTCTACTTCCTCTTCTTCTTCTTCTTCTTCCACTTATTTTTTTCTTCTTCTTTTTCCTTTTCTACTTCTCCTTCCTCTTCTTATTCCTTTTATTCTTCTTCCCCTTCTTCTTCTTACACTTCTTATTCTTCTTCTTGTTCCTCTTCTTCATCTGCTTCTTCTTCATCTTCTTTTTCTTCTTCTCCTTCATCTTCTTCTTCTAATGCTACGACTTATTCTTCTTCTTCTTCTTGTTCTTCTTCTTCATCTTCACCTTCTTCTTTTTCTTATCCATTTTCTTCTTCTTCTTCTTCTTCCCAATCTCCTTCTCTTTCTTCTTCTTCTCCTCCTTCTTCTTCTCTTTTTCTTTTTCTCCTTCTTCTTTTTCTTCTCCTTCTTCTCCTACTTTTTCTTTTTCTTCTAGTTCCTCTTCTTCATCTTCTTCTTCTTTCTCTTCTTCTTCTTCTTCTACATCCTCTTCTTCTGCTTCTTCTTCCTCTGTATGTTCTTCTTCTTCTTCTTCTTCTTCTCTCTCTTCCCCTTCATCTTATTTTTCATCTCATTCTTCTTCTTCAACATCTTCTTCTTCTCCTTCTTCTTTTTCTTCTTCTTCTTCTTCTTCTTCACGTTCTCCTTCCTCTTCCACTTCTTCTTCTTCCTCAGCTCATTCTTCTTCCTTTTCTTCTTCTTCTCCTTCTTCTTCTTCTTCTTCTTCTTCTTCTATTCATTCTTGTTCTTCTTCTTGTTGTTGTTGTTGTTCTTCTTCTCCTTCTTCTTCTTCGTCCTTTTC
>JAIUJO010002236.1:0-10000 GCA_023846275.1 Vanilla planifolia
TTTTTGACTTCTTCTACTACTACTTCTTCTTCTTCTTCTTCTTCTTCTAATTCTACTACTTCTTCTTCTACTACTACTTGTAATTCTACTTGTTCTTTTTCTTGTTCTTCTTCTTCTCCTTCTACTTCTTCCTCTTCCTCTTTTCCTTTTTCTTCTTCTTCTTCTTCTTCTTCTTCTTCTTCTTCTTCTTTTTCTTCTCCTTCTTCTTCCTCTTTTTCTCCTTCCTCTTCTTCTTCTTTTTCTTCTTGTTGTTCTAATTCTTCTACTTATTTTTCTCATTCTTCTTCTTCTTCCTCTTATTGTTTTTCTCCTTCTTCTTATTCTTCTTCTACTTCTTCTTTTTCTTCTTGTTCTTCACATCTTCTTTTTGTTCTTCTTCTTCTCCTTCTTCTTCTTCTACTACTACTTCATCTTCTACTTATACATCTTCTTCTAGTTCTTCTTCTACTTCTTCTTCTTCTTCTTCTTATTCTTATTCTTTTACTTCTTCTCTTCATCTTCATATTCTACTACTACTTTTTCTTCTACTTCTCCTTATTCTTCTCCTGCTACTTTTTCTTCATCATCATCATCTTCTTCTTCAGCTTCTTCTTCTTCAACTTCTTCTTCTTCCTCTTTTTCTTTTTTCTCCTTCTTCTTCTAACTACTCTTTCTTCTTCTTCATCTACTTTTTCTTCTTCTTCTTGATCTTCTTCTACTTCTACTCCTTCTTTCTCTTCTTCTTCCCCTTCTTCTTCCTTTTCTTCTTCTTCTTCTTCCTCTTCTTCTTCTTGTTCTTCTTCTGCTTCGTTGTTTTCCTCTCCATCATCATCTTCTTCTTCCTCCTCTTGTACTTCTTCTTCTTGATTATCATCATCATCGTCGTCATCTTTGTCTTCATCTTCTTCTTCTTTTTCTTCTGCTTCTTCTTCTTTTACTTCTCCTACTTCTTCTGCTTCTTCTTCTTCTTTTTCTTATTCTTCTTCTTGATCTGCTTCTTCTTCTACTACTTCTTTTTCTTCTTCTTCTTGATGTTCATCTAATTGTTCTTCTTCAACTACTACTTCCTCTACTACTGCTTGTTCATCTTCTCTTTCTTCTTCTTCTCCTTCTTCTTCTTCTTTTCCTTCTTCATCTTCTTCTCCTTCTCCTCCTTCTTCTACTACTACTTCTTCTTCATCTTCTTCTTCTACTTCTTTTCTTCTTCATATTCTTCTTCTCCTTATTTTCTTCATCTTCTTCTTCTACTTTTTCTTCCTTTTCCTCTTCTACTTCTTCTTCTTCTTCTTCTTCTTCTTCTTCATCTTCTCATTGTTCTTCTTCTTCTTCTACTTCTTCTTCATCTTCAAATTGTTTTTGTTTTTCTTCTACTTCTTCTTCTTCTTCTTGCTTCTCTTCTTTTTCTTCTACTTCTTCCTCTTTTTTTTCTTCTTCTTCTTCATTTTCTTCTTCTTCTTCTAATTCTTCTACTTCTTCTTCCCCTTCTTCTTCCTCTACGTACTCCTCCTCCTCCTCTTCTTCTTCTTGTAATTCTTCTTCTTCTATTACTACTTCTTCCTCTTCTTCTTTTTCTTCTTCTTTTTCATCTTCTTGTCCAACTTATTCTTCTTCTTCTCCTTCTTGTTATTATTTTTTTCTTCTACTTCTTCATCTTCTTCTTCTTCTGCTTCATCTGCTTCTTCCTATTTTTCTTCTTTTACTTCACTTCTTTCTTTTGTTCTTTTTTTCTTGTTCTTCTTCTCCTTCTTTCTTGTTCTTTTTTTTCTTGTTCTTCTTCTCCTTCTTGTTCTTCCACCACTACTACTTCTTTTAGCTCTTCTCTTTTACTTCTTCTTCTTGTTCTCCTTTTCATCATCTTCTTCTTCTTCTTCATCTTCTAACTACTCCATCATCTTCTTCTTCTACTTCTTCTTATTCCACTTCTTCAACATCTTCTTCTTCTTCTTCTTTCACTTCTTGTTCTTCTTTTTCTTTTTCTTCTTCTTCTTCTACTACTTCTTTTTGTTCTTATTCATGTTGTTCTTCTTCTTATACTTATTATTCTTCTTTTTTCCTTCTTCTTCTTATTCTTTCTTCTTCATCATCTACATCTTATTCTTCTTCTTAATCTTCTTCTTCTTCTTTTACTTCTACCTCTTCTCCTTCTTCATCTTTTTCTTCTTCTTTCACTTCTTCTTCTTCTTCTTTTTCTTCTTCTTCTTTTTCTCTTCCTCTTCTTCTTCCTCATTTTTTTCTTTTTCTTTTTCTTCTTCATCACCATCTCGTTCTTCCTCCTCTTGTTCTTGTTCATCTCCAACATCGTCTTCTTCCTCCTCTTCATCTCTTCTTCTGCTTCTTCTTCTTCTACTTCTTCTTCTCCTTCTTCTTCTTCTACTTCTTCCTCTTCTTCTTCATCTTCTGCTTCTTCTTCTTCTTCTCTTCTCTCTTCTTCTTCTTCTACTGGTACTTTCTTTTTTCTTCTTGTTCTTCTTCTTCTAATTGTTCTTCTTCTTCTATTACTTCTTCATCTTCTCTTACTTCTTCTTCTCCTTCTTCTTTTTCATCTTCTTCTTCTTCTCCTTCTTCTTCTTCTTCTTTTCCTTCTTCTTCTTCTGCTCCTCCTTCTTCTTCTACTTCTTCTTCATCTTCTTCTTCTTAATATTCTTCTTCTCCTTCTTATTCTTCATCTTGTTGTTGTTGTTGTTCTTCTTCTTCTCCTCCACCTCGTCCTTCTTCCTCTTCTACTTCTTCTTTTTCTTCTTGTTCATCATCTTCTTGTTCTTCTTCTTCTTCTTCTACTACTTCTTCTTCTTTTTCTTCCTCTTCTTCTTCTTCTTCTTCCTTTTCTTCTTCTTCTTCTTCTTCTTCTTCTAATTCTACTACTTATTTTTCTAATTCTTCCTCTTCTTCTTCTTCTTCTTCTTCTTATTCCTTCTCTCTTCTTTCTCTTCTTCTTGTTCTTCTACTTCTTCTTCTTCTTTTTCTTTATCCTCTTCTTGTTCTTTTTCTTTTTGTTGTTCTACTTCTTCTACTTCCTCTTTCTCTTGTTCTTCTCCTTCTTCTTCTTCTGGTCTTTATTTTTCTACTTCTTCTTCTTCTACTACTACTACTTCTTCTACCTCTTCTTATTTTTCTTCTTGTTCTTCACATCTTTTTGTTCTTCTTTTTGTTCTTCTTCTTCTCCTTCTTCTTCTTCTACTACTAGTTCATCTTCTTCTAGTTCTACCTCTAGTTCTTCTTCTTTTCTTCTTCTTCTCTTATTCTCATTCTTCTTCTCCTTCTTCGTCTTCATCTTCACTTCTTCTTCTTCTTCATCTTCATCTTCTTCTTCTTTTACTTCTTCTTCTTCCACTTCTTTTTCTTCTTTTTCTTCTACTTCTTCTTTTTCTTCTTATTCTTTTTGTTCTTCTTATATACATATTCTTCTTCTTTTTCTTCTTCTTCTTTTTCTTCCTCTTCTTCTTCTTCTTAATCTACTTCTTCTTCTTCATGATCTTCTTCTTCTTCTACTTCTACTTCTTCTCTCTATCTTTTTTTCTTCTTCTTCCACTTCTTCTTCTCCTTCTTCTTCTTCGTCTTCTTCTTCTTCTTCTACTTCTTCTTCTTCTTCTTCTTCTTCTTCGTCTTCTTCTTCTCCTTCCTCTTTCTCTTTCTTCTTTTTTCTTGTCTTCTTCTTCTTTCACTTATTTTTCATCATCATCATCATCGTCATCATCATCTTCTTCTTCTTCTTCTTCTTCTGTCTTCTTCTTCTTCTTCTTCTTCTATTTCTTCTTCTTCTTCTTCTTCTTCTACCTCTACTTCTTTTTCTTCTTCTTCTTCTTCTTATTCTTCTTCTTCTTCTTCTTCTTCTTGATCTTCTTCTTCTTCTATTACTTCTTTTTCTTCTTCTTCTTCTTCTTCTTCTTCTTCATCTAATTGTTCTTCTTGTACTACAAATTCTTCTACTACTTTTCTTCTTCTCTTCTTCTCTTCTCCTTCTTCTTTTCATCTTCTTCTTCTCCTCCTCCTTCTCTTCTCGTTCACCTACTTGTTCTTCTTCAACTACTACTACTTCTTCTTCATCATCTTCTTCTACTTCTTCTTCTTCTTATTCTTCTTATCTTTCTTGTTCTTCATCGTCTTCTTCCTTTTCTTCTTCTTCTTCTTCTTCTTCTTCTTCTTCTTTTTTCTTCTTCTTCTTCTTCTTATTCTCATCCTTCTTCTTCTACTTCTTCTTTTTCTTCTTTATTTTCTTCATCATGTTCTTGTTCTTCTTCTACTTCTTCTTTTCAACTTCTTCTTCTTGTTCTTCTTCCACTTCTTCTTCTTCTTCTTTTTCTTTTCTTCTTCTTCAACCTCTTCTCTCTTCTTTTTCTTCTTCTTCTTCTTCTTCTTCTTCTTCTTCTTCTTCTTTACTTCTACTTTACTTTCTTCTCCTTCTTCTTCTTTTTCTTCTTCTTCTTTTTCTCTCTTCTTTCTCTTCTTCTTCTTCTCTTCTTTTTATTCTTCATCATCATCTTCTTCTTTCTCCTCTTATTCTTCTACATCTTCATCATCATTGTCATCATCATCATCTTCTTCTTCTTCTTCTTCTTCTTCTTCTTCTTCTTCTGCTTCTTCTGCTTCTCTTTACTTCTTCTTCTTCTTATTCTTCTTGTTCTTCTTCTTCTTCTACTTCTTTTTCTTCTTCTTCTTCTACTTCTTCTTATTCTTCTTCTTCATCTTCTTCTTCTTCTACTACTTCTTCATTTTCTTCTTCTTCTTCTTCTTCCTCTTCTTCTTCTTCTTCTTCTTCTTCTACTTCTTCATGTAATTGTTCTTCCTTTACTACTACATCTTCAACTACATCTACTTCATCATCTCTTTCATCTTCCTCTCCTTTTTCTTTTCATCTTGTTCTTCTCCTCCTTCTTCTTCTTTTCCTTCTTCTTCTTCTTCGTCTCCACCTCTTCTTTATCTATTACTATTTTTTCTTCTTCATCTTCTTCTTCGACTTCTTCTTCTTCATATTCTTTTTCTCCTTCTTGTTCTTCATCATCTTCTTCTTCTTCTTCTTCTCTCTTCTTCTTCTTCTTCTTCCTCTTTTACTTCATCTTCCTCTTCTTATTGTTCATCATCTTCACATTCTTCTTCTTCTTCCTTCTTCTTCTTCTTCTTCTTCTTCTTCTTGCTTTTCTTCTCTTCTTCTCTTCTTCTTCCTCTTGTTCTTCTTCTTCTTCTTCTTCTTCTTCTAATTCTACTACTTATTCTTCATCCACTACACTATATCTTCTAATTCTTCTTCTTCTTCTTCTTCTTTTCCTTCTTCTTCTTCTTCTTCTTCCTCTTCTTCTTCTTCTTCTTCCTCCTTTTTCTTCTTTTCTTCTTATTGTTCTTGTTGTTCTATTTCTTCTTTTTCTCATTTTTCTTCTTCTACTTCTTCTTATTGTTATTGTTTTTCTTCTTCTTTTTCATCTTCTTCGTCTGCTCCTTCTACTTCTTATTTTTTTCCTGTTCTTCACATCTTCTTTTTTTCTTCTTCTTTTCTTCTTCTTCTTCTCCTTCATCTTCTTGTACTACTAGTTCTTCTTCTTCTTCTAGTACTTCTCTTCTTTTTTTTTTTCTTCTTCTTCTTCTTCTCATTCTTCTTCTTCTTCTTCTTCATCTTCATCTTCTACTACTTCTTCTTCATCAACATAATCTTCTTCTCTTTTACTTCTTCAACTTCTTCTTCTTCTTCTTCTTTCACTTCTTTTTTTTCTTCTTCTTCTACCTCTTCTTCTTTTTCTTCTTGTTGTTGTTCTTCTTCTTCTTATACTTATTTTTCTTCTTTTTCTACTTTTTCTTCTTCTTCTTCTTTCTCTACTCTTTCTTCTTCTTCATCTACTTTTTCTTCTTCTTTTTGATATTCTTCTTCTTTTTCTACTTCTACTTCTTCTCCTTCTTCTTCTTCCACTTCTTCTTCTTCTTCTTCCAACACTTCTTCTTCTTTATCTTCTTCATCATCATGTTCTTCTTCCTCCTCTTATTCTTCTTCATCATCATCATCATTATCATCATCTTCTTCTTCTTCTTCTTCTTCTTCTTCTTCTTCTTCTTCTACTTCTTCTACTTCTTATTCTTGCTCTTCTTCTTCTTCTTCTTATATTACTTCTTCTTTTTCATCTTCTTCTTCTTTTTCTTCTTACTTCTTCATCTCCTTCTTCAATTTCATCCTCTTCTTGTCCTCCTTCATTTCCTTCATCTTCGTCTTCTCCACCTCCTTCTTCTTTTCTACTACTACTTCTACTTCTTCATCTTCTTCTTATACTTCTTCTTCTTCATATTCTTCTTCTTCTTGTTGTTCATAATCTTCTCATTCTTCTTCTTCTTCTTCTTCTACTTTTTCTTCTACTAATTCTTATTCTTGTTCTTCTACATCTTTTTCTTCTTCTTCCTCTTCTTCTTTTTCTTCTACTTCTTAATTTTCTTCTTCTTCTTCTTCATTTTCTTCATCTTGTTCTAATTCTTATTATTATTCTTCTTCTACTTCATTATCATCTTTTTCTTCTTCTTCTACTTCTTCTTTTTCCTCTTCTTCTTGTTTTTATTCTTCATCTCCTTCTTCTTCTTCGTCTTCTTCTTCTCCTTCTACTTATTCTTCTTCTTCTTCTTCTTCTTCTTCTTCTTCTCCTTCTTATTCTTCTTATTCTTCTCCTTCTTCGTCCTCCTCTTCTTCTTCTTTTGACTTCTTCTTCTTCAACTTCTTCTTCTTCTTCTAATTCTGCTTCTTCTTCTTCTACTACTTCTAATTCTACTTCTTATTCTTCTTCTTGTCCTTCTCCTTCTTCCTCTTCCTCTTCTCCTTCTTCTTCTTCTTCTTCTTCTTGTTCCTTTTCTTCTTCTTCTTCTTCTTCTTCTTCTTCTTCTTCTTCTTCTTCTTCTTTTTCTTCTTGCTGTTATACTTCTTCTACTTATTCTTTTCCTCGTTCTTCTTCTTATTATTATTATTATTTTTCTTCTTCTTCTTCTTCTACTACTTCTTATTTTTCTTTTTGTTCTTCACATCTTCTTTTTTTTCTTCTACTTTTTCTTCTTCTTCTCCTTCTCCTTTTTCTTCTACTACTACTTCATCTTCTACTTATACATCTTCTAGTTCTTCTTCTTCTTCTTCTTCTTCTTATTCTCATTCTTCTTCTTCTTCTTCTCTTCATCTTCATCTTCTACTTCTTCTTCGTTTTCTTTATTTTCTTCATCACCTTCTTCTTCTTCTTCTACTCCTTCTTCATCTTCTTCTTCTACCTCTCCTTCTTCTTTTTCTTCTTCTTCTTCTTCTTCTACTACTCTTTCTTCTTCTTCATCTACTTCTTCTTATTGATCTTCTTTTACTTCTTCTACTTCTACTCCTCCTTTTTCTTTTTTCTCTTCTTCTTTCACTTCTTCTTTTTTTCTTCTTCTTCTTCCTCTTCTTCTTCTTCTTCTTCTTCTTCTTTATCATCTTCTTCTTCTTCCTCTTCTCGTTCTTCTTAATCTTGATCATCATCATCATTGTCATCATCATCATCATCGTCTTCTTCTTCTCCTTCTTCTTCTTCTTCTTCTTCTTCTTTTCTACTACTTCTTTTTCTTCTTCTTCTTCTTCTTCTTCTTCTTCTTGATCTTCTTCTTATTCTACTACTTCTTTTTCTTCTTCTCCTTCTTCTTCCTCCTCTTCTTCTTCTTCTTCTACTACTTCTACTTCTTCACCAATTGTTCTTCTTCTACTACTACTTCCTCTACTACTTAATCTTCATCTTCTCTTTCTTCTTCATCTCTTTCTTCTTTTTCATCTTCTTCTTCATCTACTACTACTTCTTCTTCAACTTCTTCTTCTACTTCTTTTTCTTCATTATATTCTTCTTCTCTTTCTTGTTTTTCATCTTCTTCTTCTTCTTTTTCTTTCTTTTTCTTATACTTATTCTTTTTCTTCTTCTTCTACTTCTTCATCTTCTTATTGTTCTTCTTCTTCTTCTTCTTCAAATTCTTATTCTTCTTCTTCTACTTCTTCTTCTTCTTCTTTCGCTTCTTCTTTTTCCTCTACTTCTTCCTCTTCTTCTTCTTCTTCTTTATTTTCCTCTTCTTTTTCTTATTCTTCTACTTCTTCTTCTTCTTCTTCCCCCTCTTCTTCTTCTTTTAGTTGATTTTATTTATCACCTTCTTCTTCATCATCATCTTCTTCTTCTTCTTCTTCTTCTCCTTCTCTTTCTTCTTCTTCTTCTTCTTCTTCTTCTCCATCTAGTTCTTCCTCTTCTTCAACTTCTTCTTCTTAGTCTTCTTCTTCTTTTGCTTCTTCTTCATCATCATCTTCTTCTTCTTCTTCTTCATATTCTTTTACTTCTTCATCTTGTTATTTGTCTTAATCTCTTTCTACTTTTTCTTCTTCTTCTTCTTCCTCTTTCTCTTCTTCTTCTTCTTATTCTTCTTCTTCTTCTTCTTGTTATTGTTCGTCTTCTTCTCCTTCTTCTTCTTCTTCTTTTTCTTCTTCTTCTTCTTCTTCTTCATCACCATCTTCTTCTTCTTCTTCTTCTTCTTCTTCTCCTTCTTCATCTTCTTCTTCTAATTCTTCTTATTCCTCTACTACTTCTTCCTCTTCGTCTTCTTCTTCTTCTTCTTCTTCTTCCTCTTCTTCTTCTTCATCTTCTTTCTCTTCCTCTTCTAGATCTTCTTCTTCTTCTTCTTCTTCTTCTTCTTCTCCTTCTTCTCCTTCTTCTTCTTCTTCGCCTTCTTCTTTTACTTTGTCTTCTTCTTTTCTTCTTCTTCTTCATCTTCTTCTTCTTACTCTTCTTCCTCTTCTTTCTCTTCTTCTTCTTCTTATTATTATTATTATTATTACTATTATTATTATTATTATTATTATACTTCTTCTTCTTCTTTTCTTCTTCATCTTCTTTTTTATCTTCTTTTACTTCTTCTTCTAACTCTTCTTTTTTTTCTTCTTTTACATCTTCTTCTTCTTATTATTCTTCTTCTTCTTCTCATTCTTATTCCTCTTCTTCTTCTTTTACTTCTTCTTCATCTTCTTATTCTTTTTTTTCTTCTTATTCTTCTTCATCTTCTTCTACTACTACAACTTCTTCTTCTTCTTCTTTTTCTTCTTCCTCTTCTTCTTCTTCTTCTTCATCTTCTCCTTCTTCTTCTAACACTTCTTCTATTCTTTCTTCTTCTACTTCTTCTTCCTCTTCTTCTTCTTCTTCTTCCTCTTCTTCTTCTTCTTCTTCCTCTTCTTCTTCTTCTACTTTTTATTCTTCTTCTTATTATTCTTCTTCTTCTTCTACTTCTTTTTTTTCATCTACTTCTACTTTGTCTTCTTCTCCTTCTTATTCATCATTATCTTCTTCTTCTTCTTCATTTTCTTTATCTTCTTTCTCTTCTTCTTCTTCTTCTTCTTCTACTTTTTCTTCTATTTCTACTTCTTCTACTTCCTCTTTTCTTTCTTCTTCTTCTTCATCATCATCTTTTTCTTCTTCTACTTCTTTTACTTCTTTTTCCTTTTCTTCTTCTTCACTTCTTCTTTTTCTTCTTCTTCTTCTTCTTCTTCTTCTCCTTCTTCTTTTTCCCCTTCTTCTTCTTTTTCTTCTTCTTCTTCTTCTTCTTCTTCTTTTTCCACTTCTTCTTCTTCTTCTTCTTCTTCCTCCTCCTCCTCCTCATCCTCCTCATCTTCTTCTATTATTTCCTCTTCTTCTCCTTCTTCTTCTTCTTCTTCTTCTTCTTGTTTTTCTTCTTCTTCTTCTTTTTATTATTATTATTATTATTATTATTATTCATCATCTTCTTCTTCTTCTTCTTCTTCTTATTCTTCTTCTTCTTCTTCTTCTTCTTCTATTCATCTTCTTCTTCATAATAATCATCATCATCACCTTCTTCTTCTTCTTATTATTATTATTATTCTTCTTCTTCATAAGCATCTTCATTACCTTCTTCTTCCTCTTCCTCTACTTCTTCTTTTTCTTCTCCTTCTTCTTCTTCTTCTTCTTCTTCTTCTTCTTCTCTATTTCTTCTTCTTATTCTACTTCTTCTTCTTCTTCTTCTTCTTCTACTTCTTCTTCTTCTTCTACTTCTTCTT
>JAIUJO010002236.1:35000-45000 GCA_023846275.1 Vanilla planifolia
TCTACTTCTTCTTCTTCTTCTTCTCCTTCTTCTTTTTCTTTTTCTTTTGCTTCTTCTTCTTCTTCTATTTCTTCTTCTTCTTCTTCTTCTTCATCCTCTTCCTCATCTTATTCTTCTTCTTCATCTTCTTCTTCTTCTTCTTCTTATACTTCTACTTCTCCTACTTCTTCTTCTTCTTGTTTTTTTTACATCTTTTTCTTCAACTTCTTCTTTTAATTCTACTTTTCCTTTTTTTCTTCTTTTTCTGCATCATTTCTTCTTTTTTTTCTTCTTCTTCTTCTTTTTCTTATTCTTCTTTTCCTTTTTCTTTTTCTCGTTTTTCTTCTTGTTCTTCTTCTTACAGTTGTCCTTGTTGTTCTTCTACATTTTCTTCTTCTTGTTCTTCTGCCTGCCTGTCTTCTTCATGGCTACATCTTCTTCTTCTTCTCTTCTTCTTCTACTACTACTACTACTTCTTCTTCTTCTTCTTCAGCTTCCTCCTCTTCTTCTTCTTCTTTCTTCTTCTTCTTTTTCTTCTTCTTCTTATTCTTCTACTTCTTTTTCTTCTTATACTTCTTATTGTTGTCGCTATTGTTCTTCTTCTAGTTCTTCTTGTCCTTCTTCTTCAACTTCTTCTTCTTCTTCTTCATCTTCTACTTGCTCTTCTACTTCATCTTCTACTACTTCTTGCACTTATTCTTCTTCTTCATCTTCTACTTTTTCTTTATCGTCTTCATCTTTTTCATCTTCTTCTTCTTCTTCTTCTTCTTCTTTTTCATCATCACCTTCTTCTTCTACAGCTTCTCTCTTCTTCTTCTTCTTCTGTTACAACTTTATCTTCTTCCTCTTCTTCTTGTTCTTCTTCTGCTTCTACTTTCTCCTCTTAATCTTCTTGTTCTTTTTCTTCTTCTTCTTCTTCTTCTTCTTCTTCTTCTTCTTAGTCTTCTTCTATTTCTTCTTCTTCTTCTTCTTCTTCTTCTTCTTCTACTTCTTCTTCTATTACTACTTCTTCTTCTTTTACTTCTTCTTATTCTTCTTCTTCTACAAATGCTACTACTACTTCTTCTTCTCTTACTTTTTCTCTACTTCTTTTACTTCTAATTCTTCTTCTTCTTTTGCTTCATATCTTCTTCTTCTTCTTCATCACCTTCTCCTCTCCTCCTCCTCCTTCTTCTTGTTCTTGTTCTTCTTCGTCTTCTTCTTCTTCTTCTTCTTCTTCCTTTCCACTCCTTTTTCTTCTTCTTCTCCTCCTTTTTCTTCATCTTCAACTTCATGTTCTTTCTTCTTTTTCTTCTTCTTCTTCTTCTTCTTCTTCTTCTATTTCTTCTTCTTCATATACATCCTCTTTTTCTTCTGTTTCTTCATTCGCTTCTTCTTCTTCTTTTTTTCTACTACTACTACTACTATTACTACTAATACTTCTACATCATCATCATCATAATCTTCTTCTTCTTCTTCTTCTTCTTCTTATAGTTCTTTTCCTTCTTCTTGTCCTACACTTTCTTGTTCTTCTTTTACTTCTACTTCTTCTTCTTCTACTTCTTCTCTTTTTCTTTTTCTTCTTCTTCTTCTTCTTCTCCTTCTACAACTATTACTTCTTGTTTTTCTTCTACTTACTTCATGTTTCTTCTTCTTCTTCTTCTTCTTCAATTTCATATTCTTTCTCTTCCTCTTCTTCCTTTTCATCTTCACATCTACTACGCTACTAATTCTTCTTCATCTTCCTTTTCTTAATCATCTTCTTCTTGTTATTCTTCTTCATCTGCCTCTTCTCCTTCTTTTTCATCTTTTTTGTCTACATCTTTTTCTTCTTCATCATCTTTTTCTTCTACTTCTTCTTCTTCTTCTTCTTCTAATTCTTCTTCTTCTTCTTCTTCCACTTCTTCTCCTTCATCATCTTCTTCTTCTTCTTTGTCATCTTTTTCTTTATCTTCATCTTCTTTATCATCATCTTCTTGTTGTTCTTCTTCTTTTTCTTCTTCTTCTTCTTCTTCTACATTTTTCCCCTTCTTCTTCTTTCCTTTTTTCTTCTTCTTCTTTGTCTTCTTCTTCTTCTTTTTCTTCTTTTTCATTATCTTCACTTCTTCTACATCTTTTTTTTTCTTTTTCTTCTTCTTCTTCTTCTTGTTCTTCATCTTCTTCTTTTTCTTCTTCTTCTTCCTCTTCTTCTTCTTTCTCTTCTTCTTCATCCTTTCCATTCCTTCTTCTTCTTCTTCTTCTCCTCCTTCTTCTTCTTCTTCATCTTCAACTTCTTTCTTCTTCTTCTTCTTCTTTATCTTCTTTATCTTCTTTATCTTCTTTTGTTTCTTCTTCTTCATATACATCCTCTTTTTCTTCTTCTTCTTCATTCGCTTCTTCTTCTTCTTTTTTTACTACTACTACTATTACTACTAACACTTCTACATCATCATCATCATTTTGTTGTTGTTCTTCTTCTTCTTCTTCTCCTTGTAGTTCTTTTCCTTCTTCTTGCCTTACACTTTCGAGTTCTTCTTTTTACTTCTTCTTCTTCTTTTACTTCTTCTTCTTCTTCTACTTCTTCTCTTTTTCTTTTCTTCTTCTTCTTCTTCTACTTCTTATAATTCTACTACTATTACTACTTCTTCATCATCTTCTACTTACTTCATGTACTTCTTCTTCTTCTTCTTTTTCATCTTCTTCTTCTTCTTCAACTTCATCTTCTTTCTCTTCCTCTTCTTCCTTTTCATCTTCGTCTCTACTACGACTACTAATTCTTCTTCATCTTCTTCTTCTACTTCTAATTCTTCTTCTTCTACTACTTCTTCTAATTCTTCTTCTTCTTCTCCTCCTTCATCTTCATCTCCCTCTACTTCTTTGTCATCTTATTCTTCATCTTCATCTTCTATATCATCATCATATTCTTCTTCTTCTTCTCTTCTACTTTTTCTTCCTCTTCTTCTTCTTCTTCTTCTTCTTCATCATCATCTTTTTCTTCTTCTTTATTATCTTCTCTTCTTTTACATCATCTTCTTGTTTCTTCTTCTTCTTCTTCTTCTTCTTCTTCTTCTTCTTCTTTTCAACTTCTTCTTCATCTTCTTCTTCTTCTTCTACTTCTTTTACTTCATCATCATCATCTTCTTATTCTTCTTCTTCTTCTTCGTCTTCTTCTTTTTTCCACTTCTTCTTTATCTTCCTATTCTACTTCTTATTCTTCTTCTTCTTCCTCTTCTTCTTCTTATTCTTCTTCTTCTTCTCCTTCTTCTTCATATTCTTCTTCTTCTTCGTATTCTTCTTCTTCTACTTCCCCTTCTTCTTCTTCTTCTTCTTCAACTTCTTCTGCTTTTTCTTCTTCTTATTCTTTTTTTTCTTCTTCTTCTTCTTCTTATTCTACTACTACTTCTTTTTCTTTTTCTTCTTCTTCTTCATGTTCTTCCTCTCCTTTTTCTTCTACTTCTTCTCCTTCTTCTTCTATTTCTTTCTTCTTCTTCTTCTTCTTCTTCTCCTCCTCCTTCTTCTTCTTCTTCTTCATCTTCTTCTTCTACTTCTTCTTCTTCTTCTTCTTCTACTTCTACTTTCTTCTCCTTCTATTACTTCTTTTACTACTTCTTCTTCTCCTTCTTCTTCTTCTTCTTCTACTTCTTGTCTTTCTTCTACTTCTTCCACAACTTCTTATTCTTCTTCTTCTCTTGTTTCAAATCTTCTTCTGCCTCTTCTTCATCTTCATCATCTTCTTCATCTTGTTCTACATGTTCTTCTTCTTCTACTACTTCATCTTCTTCTAATTCTACCTATTCTTTTTCTTCTTCTATTTTCTCTTCTTCTCTTTCTGCTTCTTTTGTTCTTCTTCTTCATCTTCTTCTTCTTCCTCTTCATCTTTTTCTTCTTCTTCTCCTTCTTCTTCTTCTTCTTTACTTCTTCTTCTTCTTTTACTTCTTCTTCTTCTTCTACTTTATCTTCTTCTTCATCTACTTATTCTTCTTTTTCTATTTTCTCTCCTTCTTCTTCTTCATCTTCTTCTTCTTCCTCTTCTTCTTTTTCTTCTTCTTCCCCTTTTCTTCCTCTTCTTCTTCTTCTTCTTCTTCTCTTCTTCTTCTTCTTCTTCTTCTCCTTCTTTCTTCTTATTCTTCTTCCTCTTCTTCTTCTTCTTGTCCTTCTTCTTCTTCAACTACTTCTTCTTCATCTTCTTCTTTATCTTCTTCATCTTCTTCTACTTCTTCTTCTCTTCTTTTTCATCGTCATCTTCATCTTTTTCTTCTTATTTTTCTTTTTCTTGTTGTTCTACTTCAACATCTTCTTCTTCTTCTTCTTCTACTTCTACTTCATCATCATCATCATCATCATTCATCATCTTCTTCTTCTTCTTCTTCTTCTTCTTCTTCTTCTTCTTCTTCCTCTTCTTCTTCTTCTTCTTGTTCCGCTTCTTCTTCTTGCTCGACTTCATTTTCTTCTGCATATTCCTCTTCTACTTCTTCTTCTTCTTCTTCGTCTTCTTCTACTACTACTTATATGTCTTCTCCTTCTTTTGCTTCCTTTTCTTCTTCTTCATCTTTTTGTTCTAGTTCTTCTTCTTTTTCTTCTCTTTCTTCATCTTCTTATTCATCTTCTTTATCATCATCATCATCACATTATCATCATCATCTTCTTCTTCTTTTGTTATGCTTCTTCTTCTTCTTCTTCCCTTTCTTCTTCTTCTCCTTCTTCTTCTTCTTCTTCTTCTTCTTCTTCTTTTCTTCTTATTCTTCTTCTTCTTCTTCTTCTTCTTGTTTCTACATCGTCTTCTTGTTCTACATCTTCTTCTTCTTCTACATCTTCTACATCTTCTTCTTCTTCTTCTTCTTCTTCACATTCTTCTTCTTCTTCACATTGTTCTTCTTCATCTTCTACTTCTTCTTTTTCATCATGTTCTTCTTCTTCTTCCACTTCTTTTACTTCTTCATCTTCTTCTTCTTCTTCATCATCTTCTTCTTGTTCTTCTTCATCTTCTTCTTTTTCTACTTCTTGTTTTTCTTCCTCTGCTTCTTCCTTTTCTTCTTTATATTCCTCTTCTTCTTCTTATTCTTCTTCTTCTTCTTCATATTCTTATTCTTCTACTTCCTCTTCTTCTTTTTTCTTCTTCTTCTCTTCTTCTTCTTCTTCTTCTTCTTCTTCTATTTCTTCTTTTTTCTATTTTCTTCTTCTTCTACTACTTCTACTTCTTCTTCTTCTTCTTCTTCTTTATCTTCTACTTCTTCTCTTGTTCTTCTTCTTCTACTACTACTACTACTTTTATGACTACTACTATTATTTGTTCTTCTTGATGTTCTTATTTTTCAACATCTTCTTCTTCTTCCCCTACTTTCTCTTCTTCTTCTTCTTCTACTACTATGTCTTCTTCTCCTACTTCTTTTTCTACTTCTTCTTCTTCTTCTTCTTCTCTTCTACTTCTTCTTCATCTTCTTCTTCTTCTTCTTCTTCCACTTCATCTTCTACTTATTCTCTTTTTTTCTTCTTCTGGTTCTTCTTTTGCTTCTTTTATTTTTTCATCTTCTTCTTCTTTTTATTATTCTACTTGTTTTGCTTCTTCTACTTCTTCATTTTCATCATCATCTTCTTCTTCTTCTACTCCCACTTATTCTTCTTCTTCTACTACTACTTTTGCTTCTTCTTCTTCATCTTCTTCTTCTTCATCTTCTTTTTGCTCTTCTTTTTCATCTTCTTTATCTTCTTCTTCTACTTTTTCTTCTTCTTCTTCTTCTTCCGAGTTCATTATTGGGACCATGTATTTGGGATTTATTTGGTATTTTATTCACCAAATATATCCTTATTTTATATTCTTTGCTATATATGACGCAACTTAATTTTCTTTTCTTTTTGAAATTCCTTCCTATTTTTCAAAAAGAAAAGAAAATATTAAATCAAAATAAAAAAAATGAAATAAAAAACAAATCAATGAATCGAAATATTCATCTGAAATATGAATATTTTTTATATGATAAATAGATAATCGAATAGAAAATTATATGAATTATAATATGAATTCTATTAACCTCTACTTTTTTTTTCTTCTACTTTTTTTTTTCCTCTACTTCTTCTTCTGCATCTTCTTCTTCTCCTTCTTCTTCTTCTTCTTCTTCTTCTTCAAACTTCTCCTTCTTCTTCTTCTTCTTCATCATCAACTTCTTCTTCTTCGTCATCATCTTCTTCTTCTTCTTCCTCCTCCTCTTCCTCTTCTTCATCTTCTTCTCTTCTTTGTCTTCTTCTTTGTTTTCTTCTTCTTCTTCTTCTTCTTCTTCTTCCTCTTCTTCTTCTCAGTCTTCAACTTCTTCTACTTCTTTTTCTACTTCATCTTCTTTTTTTCTTCTTCTTCTTCTTCTACTTTTGTTTTTCTTCATCTTCTCCTACTACTACTATTACTACTACTACTACATTTAGGACTACCACTACTACTATTTGTTCTTCTTCATCTTCTTCTTCTTTTTCTGCTTCTTCTTCTCTTCTTCTTCTCTTCTTCTTCTTCTTCTTCTTCTTCTTCCACTTCATCTTCTACTTAGTCCCTTTCTTTTACTTCTTCTGGTTCTTCTTTTTCTTCTTCTACTTCTGCATCATCTTCTTCTTCTTATTATTCTACTGGTTCGGCTTCTTCTACTTCTTTTTCTTCTTCTTCTTCTTCTTCTTCTTCTTCTTTTATTTTCCTATTCTTCTTCTTTTTCTACTTTTTCTTCTTCTTCAACTTCCTCTCCATCTTCTTCTTCTTCTTCTTCTACTCCCACTTCTTCTTCATTCTCTTCAACTACTTTGCTTCTTCTTATTC
Organism: Vanilla planifolia; assembly: GCA_023846275.1. NCBI lineage: Eukaryota > Viridiplantae > Streptophyta > Magnoliopsida > Asparagales > Orchidaceae > Vanilla > Vanilla planifolia. Next base: position 41,731 of record JAIUJO010002236.1, read on the forward strand.
TTCTTATTCTTCTTTTTCATCTTCTTCTACTTCTTCTTTTTCTTTTTCTTCTTCTTTTTCATCTTCTTTATCTTCTTCTTCAACTTCTTCTTCTTCTTCTTCTTCTTCTTATTTTTCTTCTTCTTCTTCCTCTTCCTCTTCTTCTTCTCCTTCTCTTTCTCCTTCTCCTTCTCCTTCTTCTTCTTCTTCTTCTCTGTCTTCTTCTTCAACTTCTTCTTCTTCTTCTTCTTTTCCTACTTTTTCTTCTTCTTCTTCTTCTTCTTCTTCATCTTCATCATCTGTTCATTCAACTTCTTCTTCTTCTTCTTCTTAACTTCTACATCTTCTTCTTCTTCTTCTTCTACTTCTTCTTCTTCTTATTCTTCTTCTTCTTCATCTTCTTTGTCCTCTTCTTCTTCTTCTTCTTCCTCTCCTTCTTCTCCTTCTTCTTCTTCTTCTTCTTTTTATTCTTCTTCTTTTTCATCTCCTTCTTTTTCATCTTTTGCTTTTTTTTTCTTCTTCTACTACTACTGCTAGTACCTCTTCTTCTTCTTTTCTTATTCTTCTTCTTCTTCATCTTCTTCAACTTCAACTAGTACTTCTTGTTTTTTTAACTTCATCATCTTCTTCTTCTTCTTCTTCTTCTTCTTCTTCTTCTTCTTCTCTTTGTCGTTCTTCTTCTTCTCCTTCTTTGTCTTCTTCTTCTAGTTCTCCTTCTTCTTCTTCTTCTTCTTCTTCAACTATTTCTTCTACTTCTTTTTCTTCTTCTTCTTCTTCTTCTTCTTCTTCTTCTCCTCCTCCTCCTCCTTCTCCTTCTACTTCTTCTTTCTACTACTTCTTTTTCTACTACTACTTCTACTTCCTCTTCCTCTTCTTCTTCTTCTTTTTCTTCTTCTTATTCTTCTACATCTTGTTCTTCTTCTTCTTCTTCTTATTACTATTATTATTATTATTATTATTATTATTATTATCCTACCACTACTTCTTTTACTTCTTCTTCTTCTACTTCTTCTTCTTCGTCTTCTTCAACTTCTACTACTACTACTACTTCTTCTTCCACTTCTTCATCTTCTTCTTTTTCTACTTCTTCTTCTTCTTCTTTTCTTCTTCTTATTCTTCTTCTTTGTCTTCTTCTTCTTCTTCTTCTTCATCTTCTTTGTCTTCTACTTCTTCTTTTATTTCTACATCATTTTCTTCTTCTTCTTCTTCCTCTTCTTTGTCTTCTTCTTGTTCGTATAACTGCTTCTTCTTCTACTTCTGCTTCTTCTTCTTCTTCTTCTTCTTCTTTATCATTTTATTATTCTTCTTCTTCTAATTCTTCTTCTTCTTCTTCTTCTTCTTCTTTTTCTTCTTCTTCTTTTTCCTCTTGTTCTCTCTCTACTTCTTTTTCTTCTTCTTCTTCTTCTTCTCCTTCTTCTTCTTCTTCTTCTTCTTCTCCTTCTAATTCTCCTCTTTTCTTCTACTTGTTCATCTCCTTCTTCTTCCTAATCTTCTTCTTCTTATTTTTTTATTTACTCTTGTTCTTCCTCTACTTCTTTATCTTCTTCTTCTTCTCCTCCTTGTTCTTCATCTTCTTCTACTACTTTCTACTTCTTCATCTCCTTCATCTTCTTCTTCCACTTCTTTTTCTTCTTTTTCTTCTTCTTTTTCTTCTTCTTCTTCATCTTATTCATCTTCTATTTCTTCTTCTTCTTCTTCTTCTTCTTCTTTCTCTTCTTTTTAGTCTTCTTCTTATTTTCGTCTTTTTCGTCATCATCTTCTTCTTCTTCTCTTTTTCTTTTACTTCTTCTCCTTCTTCTTCTTCTTCTTTTTCTTTTTCTTCATCTTCATCTTCTTTTTCTTCTTTTTCTTCTTTTTCTTCTTGTTCTTCACCATCCACTTCTTCATATTAATCTACTACTACTACTTCTCCTTCTTCTTCTTCTTCTTCTTCTACTTCTTTTTCTACTTCTTCTTCTTCTTTGACTTCTTCTTCTCATTCTTCCTTTAGTTCATCTAATTCTTCACTTCTTATTCTTTTTTCTTCTTGTTCTACTATTGCTATTTCTTCTAGTTTTTTTGCTTCTTCTCTTCTTCTTCTTCAAATCATCAGTATCATCATCATCTTCTTCTTCTTCTTTTTCTTCTACAACTTTTTCTTCTTCTTTTTCTTCTTCTTCTTCATCCTCTACTTCTTCTTCTCTTTCGTTTTCTTGTTCTTCTTGTTCTTCTTCTATTTCTTCTTTTTCTTCATCTTCTTCTTCTAGTTCTTCTCCCTCTTCTACTTCTTTGTCTTCTTCTTCATCATCTTCTTCTTCTTTTCCTTCTTCTTCTTCTTCTTCTCTTCATTTTCTTCTTCTTCTTCTTCTTCTTCTTCTTCCTCTTTGTTTTTCTCTTCTTCTTCTTCTTCTTCTTTTACTTCTTCCCTTCATCAACCTCGACTTCTTATTCTTCTTCTACTTCTTCTCTTCATTCTTCTTCTTCTTCTTCTTCTTCTTCTTTTTCTTCTACTTTTTTTCTCCTTCTTCTTGTCCTTCTTCTTTTCTTCTTCTTTTAATTCTACTCCTACTCTTCTTCTTCTTATTCATCTTCTTCTTCTTCTTCTACTTCTTTTAATACCTTCTTCTTCTTCTACTTCTTTTTTGTTATTGTACTTATTCTTCAGCTTCTTCTTCTTCTTCTTCTACTTCTTGTTCTTGTTCTACTTCTTCTTCTTTTACTTCTTCTTCTACTAGTACTCTTACTCTTCTTCTTTTTTGTCTTCTTCTACTTTACTTTTTACTCTTCTTATTCTTCCTCCTCCTCTCTTCTTCTTCTTCTTCTTCTTCTTCTTAAACTACTTCTTCTTCTTCTTTATCTTCTTCATCTTCTTCTTCCTTCTCTTCTTCTTCTTCCACTTCTTTTTCTTCTTCTTCTTCTTCTTCTTCTTCTTCTTCTCCATCTTCTACTTCTTCTTCTTCTTCTTCTTCTCCATCTTCTTCTTCTTCTTCTACTTCTACTTATTCTTTTTCTTCCACTTCTTCTTCTACTTCTACTACTACTACTTCATCATCATAATCATCATCATCGTCTTCTTCTTCTTCTTCTTCTTCTTGGACTGCTTCTTCTTCTTCATCACCTTCTTCTCTTCTTTTCCTTCTTCTTCTTCTTCTTCTTCTTCCTCTTCTTCTTCTTCCTCTTCTTTGTCTCCTTCCTCTTCTTCTTCTTCTCTTTCTTCTCGTTCATCTTCACCTTCTTCTTCTTCATCTTCTTCTTCCTCTACATCTTCTTTTTCTTTTTCTTCTTTTTCTTCTTGTACTTCTTCTTCTTCCA
>JAIUJO010002236.1:55000-59871 GCA_023846275.1 Vanilla planifolia
ATCTTTTTCTTCTTCTACCCTCTTGTCATCCTTCTTCTTCTTCTTCTTCTTTTACTTCTTCTTCTACTTGTTCTTCTTCTTCTTCTTCCTCTTCCAATTCTACTTCTTCTCTTTCTTTTTCTTCTTCCTTTTGTTCTTCTTCTACTTCTTCATATTCTTCTTCTTCTTCTTCTTCTTCTTCTTCATTTACTTCTTCATCTTCAACTTCTACTTCTTCTTCTTCTTCTTCTTCTTCTTCTTCTTCTTCTTCTTCTTCTTCTTCTTTTACTTCTTCTTCTTCTTTTACTTCTTCTTCAACTACTACTTCTTTTTCTTCTTCTTCTTCTTCTAGTTCTTCTTCTTCTTCTCTTCTTCTTCTTCTCCTCCTTCTCCTTCTTCTTCTTCTTCTTTTTCTTCTTCTTCTTCATCTTCTTCTATTTCCTCTTCTTCTTGCTCTAATTCTATTTCTTCTTCTTCTACTTCTTCTTCTTCTTCTCCTTCATCTTCTTTTCCACCTCTTCTTCTTCTTCTTCTTTTCCACCTCTTCTTCTTCTTCTTCCCCTTCCGCTACTTCTTCTACTTCTTCTTCTTCTTTTTCTTCGCCATCTTATTCTTCTTCTTATCCTTCTTCCTCTTCTTCTTCTTATTCTTCTTCTTCTTCTTCCTCTTCATCCTATTCTTCTTCTTCTTCTCCTTCTTCTTCCTCTTCTTCTTCATTTTCCTCTTCTTCTTCCTTTTCTTCTTCTTCCTCTTCTCCTTCTTTGCCTCTTCTACTTCATCACCTTCTTCTTCTTCTTCATCATCTTCTTCTCCTTCTTCTTCATCATCATCTTCATCATCATCATCATCATTATCTTCTTCTTCTACTTCTTCTTCTTCTTCTTTTCTTCAACTTCTTTTTCTTCTTCTTCTTCTTCTTCTTCTACTTCTTCATCTTCTTTCTCTTCTTCTTTTTCTCTTTCTTCTTCTTCTTCTTCTTCTTTTTTTGTACTTCTTTCTTCTTCTTCTTCTTCTTCATCATTATCCTCCTCATCATGTTCTACTTCTTCTTCTTCTTCTTCTTCTTCTTCATCGTCTTCTTCTTCTACTTCTTCTTCTTCTTCGTCTTCTTCTTCTCCTCTTTCTTCATGTTCTTGTTCTACTTCTTCTTCTCTTTCTTCTTCTACTACTACTACATCTTCTTCTTCATCTTCTTCATCTTCATCTTCTTCTTCTACTTCTCCTTCTTCTCCTCCTTCTTCTTCTTCTTCCCCTTCTTCTTCTTCTTCTTCTTCTTCTCCTCTTCTCCTTCGTCTACTTCTTCTTCTTCTTCTTCTTCTTCTTCCTATTCTCTTTATTATTCTTCTTCTTCTTCTACTACTACTTTTTCTATTTCTTCTTCTTCTTCTCCCATTCCTCCTCTGCCCTAATCTTCTTCTTCTTCTTCTTCATCATCTTCTTCTTCTACTTCTTCTCCTTATTCTACTTCTACTTCTTATTATTATACTTCTATTTCTTCTTCTTCTTCTTACTCTTCTGCTTCTTGTTGTAGTTTTTCTTTTTCTTCTTCATCACCTACTACTACTACTTCTACTTTTTCTTCTCGTTCTTATCAATGTTCTTCTTGAGCTACTTCTTCTTCTTCTTTTTCTTAATCTCATCATCATCATCTTCTCCTTCTTCTTCTTCTTCTTCTTGTAGTACTACTACTTCTTCTTCTTCACCCTCTCCTTCTGCTTCTTCTTCTACTTCTTCTTCTTCTTCTTCATCATCATCATCTTCTTCTTCTTCTCTCTTCCTCTTCTTCCTCTTCTTCTTTTTCTTCTTGTTCTTCTTCTTTTTCTTCTTCTACTTCTTTTTCTTTTTCTTCTTCTTCTTCTTCTATTAATTCTTTTTCTCATCTTCTTCACCTTTTTCTTCTTCTTCATCCTCTTCTTCTTCTTTTTCTTCTTCTACTACTTCTCCTTCTTCTTCTCCATTTTATTCATCTTCGTTTGCTCCATCTTATCCTTCTTCTTCTTCTTCTCCATCTTCTTCTCCTTCTTCTTCTTCTTCTTCTTGTCCTTCTACTTCTTCTCCTTCTTCTTCTACATCTCCTTTTTCTCCTTCTCTTTCTTCTTCTCCTTCTTGTTCTTCTTCTTCTTCTTCTTCTCTAATCTTCTTCTTCTTCTTCTTCTCCATCTTGTTCTTCTTCTTCTCCTCTTTCTTCTTCTTCTCCTTCTTCTCCTTCTCCTTTCCTTCTTCTCCTTCTTCTTCTTCTCCTCCTCCTTCTCATTCTTCTTCTTCTTCTTCTCCTTCTTCTTCTTAATCTTCTTCTTCTACTTCTACTTCTTCTTCTTCTTTTTCTTCCACGTCTTCTCCTTCTAATTCTTAATCTACTTCTTTTTCTTCTTCTTCTTCTTCTTCTTCTTCATCCTCTTCTTCTTCTTGTTCTTCTTCCTCCTCTTCTTCATCTTCTTCTTTATCTTCTTCTTCTCTACTTCTTCTTCTTATTCCTCTTTTCTTCTTCTTCTTCTTCTTCATCTTCTTCTTCTTTTCTTCTTCTTCTTCTTCTCCTTCTTCTACTACTTCTACTTCTACTTCTACATTTTTTTCTTCTTCTTCTTCTTCTACTACATTTTCTTCTACTTCTTCTTTTTCTTCTACATCTTCTCCTTCTTCTTCTTCTTCTTCTTCTTTATTTTCTTCGTCTTCATCTTCTTTGTCATCTTTTTCTTCTTCTTCATCATCTTCTTCTTCTTCTTCTTCTTCTTCTTCTTCATCTTCTTCTTCTACTTCTTCTTCTCCCTCTTCTTCTTCTAGTAATTCTTCTTCCTATTCTTCATCATCTTCTTCATCTTCATCATCATCATCATCTTCATCTTTTTCTTCTTCTTCATGATCATCATCTTCTTTTTCTTCTTCTACTTCTTGTTATTGTTCTTCTTCTTTTTCTTCTTTCTCTTCATCTACTACTACTACTTGTTCTTTTATTATTGTTGTTGTTCTTCTTCTTCTTCTTCTTCTTCCTCCTCTTCTTCCTCTTCCTCTTCTTCATCATCTTCTTCTTCTTCTTCTTCTCTTCTTTTTCTTCTTCTTTTCCTTCTTCCTCTTCTTCACTTTCTTCTTTTCTTCTTCTTCTTCTTCTTCTTCTTCTTCTTCTTCTTCTACAACTACTACTACTTCTTCTTCATTTTCCTCTTCTTCTTCTTCTTCTTCTTCTTCTTCTTCTTCTGCTTCTTCTTTTTCTTCTTCTTCTTCTTCTTCTTCTTCTTCTTCTTCTTTGTCTTCTTCTTCTTCTTCTTCTTCTTCTTCTTCTTCAACTTCTTCTCCTTCTTTTTCTGTCTTCTTCTTCTTCTTCTTCTACTTCTTCTTCTTCAGCCTATTCTTCTTCTTCCTCTTCTTTTTCTTTTTCACCTTCTTCTTCATCTTCTTCTTCTCTTCTTCTTCTTCTTCTTCTTATTCCTCTTTTTTTCTTCTTCTTCTTCTTTTGCTTCATCTTCTTCTGTTCTTCTTCTTCTCCTTCTTCTTCTTCTACTACATCTTTTTATTATTGGTCATCGTCTTCACCTTCATCATAATCGTCTTCTTATTCTTCTTCTTCTTCTTCATGTTCTTCTTCTTCATCATCTTTTTCTTCTACTTGTTTTTCTTTTTCTTCTTCTAATTCTTCTTCTGCTGCTACTTTTCTTCTTCAACATCTTCTTCTTCTTCTTTCCTTCTTCTCCTTCTTCTTCTCTTTCTTCTTCTACTATTTCTTCTTCTTCTACTTCTTCTTCTTCTTCTCATTCTTCTTCATCCTCTTCTTGTTCTTCTTCTTCTGTTTCTTCTTCTTCTTCTTCTTCTACTTCTTCCTCTTTTTCTTCTTCTACTACTTCTTCTCCTTCTTATTATTCTTCTTCTTCTACTTCTCCTTTTTCTTTTTCTTCATCTTCTTGTTCTACTTTTTCTTCTTCTTCTTCCTCTACTTCTTTTTATCCTTCTTCTTCTACATCTTCTTCTTGTACTACTATTTGTTCTTTTTACTTCGTCTTCTCCTTCTACTTCTCCTCTTTTTCATCAACTTCTTCTTCTACTACTACTATTACTGCTACTTTCATTTTCTTCTTCTTCTTCTATTACTTCTTTTTCTTCTTCTTCTTCTACTACTTGTTCTCATCTTCTTCTTCTTCTTCTTCTTCTTCTTCTTTTTCTTTTTCTTGTTCTTCTTTTACTTCATCATCATCATCATCATCACCTTCTTATTCTTCTTCTTCTACTTCTCCTCTTTCATTTTCTTCCTCTTCTTGTTCTTCTTCTGTCTCATCTTCTCATTCTTCTTCTTGTTTTACTTCTTCTTCTTTGTTGTCTTTTTCTTCTTCTTCTTCTTCTTCATCATCATCTTTTCTTCTTAATCTTTTTCTTTTTCTTCTTTTTAGCCGTTTTTTTGTTCATTTATTTTTCTTCTTATACTTCTTCTACATCTTCTTCTTCCTCCTCTTCTTCTTTTTCATCATCATCATCACCATCATCACCTTCCTTTTCTTCATTTTCTTCTTTTACTTCTTTTTCTTCTTCGTCTACATCTTGTTCTTCTACTTCTTATTATTCTTCAACTTTTTCTTTTTCTTCTACTTACCCTTCTTCTTCTTCTTCTTCTTCTTCTTCTTGTCCTTCTTTCTCTTCTTCTTTTTCTTCTTCTTCTTCCTTTTCTTCTTCTTCTTCTTTTTCTTCTTCTACTCCTTCTTCTTCTGTTCCTTCTTCTTCTACTTCTACTTCTTATTCATCATCATTGCCTTCTTCTTCCTCTTCTTCTTCTTCTTCTTCCTCTACTACTACAACTACTTCTTCTTCTCCATCTTCTTTTTCTTTGTCTGCTCCTTCTTCTCCTTCTTCTTCTTCTTCTTCTCCTCTGACTTCTTCTCCTTCTTCTTCTTCTTGTCCTTCTTCATCTT
>JAIUJO010002316.1:0-12500 GCA_023846275.1 Vanilla planifolia
CTTCTTCTTTCTTTTCTTCTTCTTCTTCGTCATCCTTCCCCTTCATCTTCTTCTTCTTCTTTCACTTCTTGTTCTTCTTCTTCTTCCTCTTCTTCTTCTTCCTCTTCCTCTTCTTCTTCTTTTTCTTCTTCTTCTTCTTCTTCTACTTTCTTCTTGTTTTCCTACTTCTCCTTCTTCTTCTTCTTTTATAACTTTTTCTTCTTCTCTTCTTCTCCTTCTCCTTCTTCTTCTTCTTCTTCTTCTTCTCTTTCTTCTTCTTCTTCTTCTTTCTCTTCCTTCTTCTTCATTTTCTTCTTCTTCCTCCTTCTTCTTCAACTTCTATTCTTATTCTTCTCTTTCTTCTTCTTCTTCTTCTCTTCTTCTTCTACTTCTTCTTCTTCTTCGTCTTCTTCCTCTTCTTCATTTTTTACCGCCACTTCAGCATCGACTATTACTTCTTCTTCGATATCGCTTTTTGTTCTTCCTCTTTGTCTTCTTCTTCTCCTCTTCCTCTTCTTCTTCTTCTTCCACTTCTTCTTCTTCATCATCTTCTTCTTCTTCTCGTTCTTTTTCTTATTCTATTTCTTATAATTTAACTTCTTCTTTTTATCCTTCTTCTTCTTCTTCTTCTTCATCATCTTCTCCGTCTTCTTCTACTTCTTCTACTTCTTTTTCTTCTTCTTCTTCTCCTACTTCTCCTTCTACTTCTACTTCGTCTCCTCATTCTTCTTCTCCTTCTTCTTCGACTTCTTCTACTTCTTCTTGTTCTTGTCCTTCTTCCTTTCCTTCTTTTTCTTTTTCTTCATCTTTCTTTTCTTTTTCTTCTTCTTCTCTTCATCATCATCTTTTTCTTCATCATTTTCTTCTTCTTCTTCTTCTTCTTCTTCTTCTCGTTCTTCTTCATCTCCTTCCTCTTCTTCTTCTTCATCTTCTTCTTCTTATTCTCCTTCCATTTCTTCTTCTTCTACTTCTTGATCTTCATCTTCTTTGGCATCACCAACTTCTTCTTCTTTTTCTTCTTCTTCATTGTATTCTTTTTCATAATCATCATCTTCGTCTTCTTTTCTTCTTGTTCTTCTAATTTTTTTTCTTTTTCTTCTTCTTCTTCTTCCACTTCTTTTTCCTTCTTCTTCTTCTTCTTGTACTTCTAGTCCTTCTTCTGTTTCTTCTTCTTCTTGTTCTTCTTCTTCTTCTTCTTCTTCTTCATCTTCATATTCTTCTTCTTCTTCTCCTACTTTTTCTTCGTCTTCTTCTTCTTTTTCTTCTACTTCGTCTTCTTTTCTTTCTCGTCTCCCCTTCTCGTTTTCCTTCTCCTTCTTTTTCTGCTTCTTCCATTCTTCTTCTTCTTTTTCTTCTTATTCTTCTTCTTCACCATCTTCAACATCTGCTTTTATATCTTCTTCTACTTCTTCTCCTTCCTCTTCTCCCTCCTTCTTCTTCCTCATCTTCTTCGTCATCTTTTTCTTCTTCCATACTATCTTCTTCCTTTTGTTCTTCTTTTTCTTTTTCTCCTTCTACTTCTTTTTCTTCTTCCTTTCCTTTTTCTTCTTCTTCTTCTTCTTCTTCTTCTTCTTCTTCTCTTTCTTCTTCTTCTTCTTCTTCATCTTCTTCTACTCTTCTTCTTCTTCTTCTTCTTCTTGTTCATCTTCTTTATCTTCACCTCTCTTCATCTCCTTCTTCTTCTTCATTGTCACCTTCTTATTCTTCTTCTTCTTCATCTTCTTCTTCTTCATCTTCTTCTTCTTCATCTTCTTCTTCTTCTTTTTCTTCTTATTCTTCTTCTCCTTCTACCCCTTCTTCTTCTCCCCATTCTTCTTCTTCTTCTTCTCCTACTTCTTCTTCTTCTTCTTCTTCTTATACTTCCTCTTATTCTTCATCTTGTCCATCTTTGTCTTCCTTTTCTTGTTCTACTTCTTTCCCTTTTTTTTCTTCTTCTTCTTAATGTTATTCTTCTCCTTCTCCTTCATTTTCTTCTTCCCCTTTTTCTCCTTCTCCTTCTTCTTCTACTTTTTCTGTCACTTCTTCTTCTTCTTCTCCTTCTTCTTCTTCCCTTTCTCCTTCTCTTCTTCATCTTGTCGTTCTTCTGCTTCTTCTTCTTCTTCGACAGTTTCTTATTCTTTGATTTCTTCATCTTCTTCTTCTTCTTCTTCTTCTTTTTCTGCTTCTTCTTTCTTCTTCTTCTTCTTCTTCTTTCACTTGTTATTATTGTTATTATTATTATTATTATTATTATTATTGTCATTATTGTTATTATTATTATTATTACTATTATATTACTATTATTACTATTCATCTTCATATTCCTCTTCTTCCTTTTGTCCTTCTTCTTCTTCTTCTTCTTGTATTTCTTCTTCTTCTTCTTCTTGTATTTCTTCTTCTTCTTCCTTTTTTTCTACTTTTACTCTTTCTCCTTCTCCTTCTCCATGTCCTCCTCCTCTTTCTTCGCTTTCTTCGTCTTCTTCTCTCCTCTTCTTCTTCTTCTTCTTCTTCTTCTTCTTTTTCTTCTTCTTCTTCTCTCACTTCTTCTTTTTCTTCTTCTTCTTCACTTGTTCAACTTCTTTCTATTCATCTTCTTCCTCTTCTTTTTCTTCTTCTTCTTCTCCTTGTTCTTCTTCTTCTTCTTCTTCTTCACCTTCTTGTTCTTCATCATCTTTAGCATCACCAACTTCTTCTTCTTCTTCATTGTCTACTTCTTCATCAACATAATTATCTTCTTCTTCTTCTTCTCCTTCTTTTCTTGTTCTTGTTCTTCTTCTTCTTCATCTTCTTCTTCATCTTCCACTTCTTCTTCTTCTTCCACTACTACTACTACCACTTCTTCTTCTTCTTCTTCTTCTTCTTCCTTTTCTTCTTTTTCTTGTTCTTCTTTTTCTTCTTCTTCTTCTTCATCTTCTTCTTTTTCTTCTTTTTCTTCTTCTTCTTCTTCTTCTTCTTCTTCTTCATCATCTTCCACTTCATCTTCTTCTTCTTCTTCTTCTTCTTATACTTTTTCTTCCTCTTCTTTTTATTCGTCTACTTCGTTTCTCTTCTTTCTCCTCCTCCTTTTCCTTCTCCTTCTCCTTCTTCTTCCATTTCTTCTTCTTTTTTTTCTTCTTCTTCTTCTTCTACATCTTCTTCTACTTCTTCTTCTTCTTCTTCTTCTATCTTCTTCTACTTCTTCTTCTTCTTCTTCTTCTTCTTCTCTTTTTCCAATACTTTTCCTTCTTCTTCTTCCTCCTCTTCACCTTCTTCCTCTCCATCTTCTTTTCTTTTTCTTCTTCTGCTTCCTTTTCTTCTACTTTTTCTTTTTCTTCTTCTTCTTCTTCTTCTTCTTCTTCTCTTCTACTTCTTCTTCTTTTTCTTCCTTGTCTAATTCTTCCTTTACTAATTCTTCTTCTTCTTCTTCTTCTTCTTCTTCTTCTTATTCTTTATCATCTTCTTCTTCGTCTTCATCTTCTTCTTAATCATTTTCATCTTCCTCTTTTTCTTCTTCTTCTTCTACTTCTACTTCTTCTTCTTCTTCTGCTTCTTCTTCTTCTTCTTCTTCTCCTTCTCCTTCTAGTTCTTCATCTTCTACTTCTTCCTCTTCTTCTTCTCTTCTTCGTCTTCTTCCTCTTCTTCTTTTTTTCTCCTTCTTATTCAACTTCTTTTTCTTCTTCTTCTTCTTCTTCTTCTTCTTCATCGCCTTCTTCTTCTTCTTCTTCTTCTGCTTCTTCTTCATCTTCTTGTTCTTCAACTTTTTCATCAACACCAACTTCTTCTTCATCTTCTTATTCTTTTTCTTTGTCTTCTTCTTCAACTTTTTCTTCTTCTTCTCCTTCTTCTTCTTTCTCTTTTTCTTCTTCTTCTTCAACTTCTTCTTCTTCTTCAACTTCTTCATCTTCTTGTTCATCTTGTTCCTCCTCTACTTCTTTCTCCTCTCCACTTCTTCTTCTTCTTCTTCGTTTTCTTCTTCTTCTTCTTCTTTTATTCTTCTTTTTCTTCTTCTTCTTCCTGTTCTACTTCTTTCTGATATTATTCTTCATATTCTTTTTCTTCATCATTTTCTTCTTCTTCTTCTTCTTCTTCTTCTTTATTCTTCTTTTTCTTCTTCTTCTTCTTATTCTTTTTCCTCCTCTTCCTCTTCTTCATGTTCTTCCTCTTCTTATTTCTCTTCTTCTTCTTCTTCGTCTTCTTCTTCATCTTCCAAATTTTCTTCTTCTTCTAATTATTATAATTATTATTACTATTCTCCATCTTCTTCTTCTTCTTCCTCTTCTTCTACCACTTCTTCTTCTTGTTCTTCATCATCATCATCATAATCATCATCTTCTTCTTCTTCTTTATCATAATCTTGTTCTTCTTCTTCTTCAACTTCCTCTTCTTCTTCTTCTTCTTCAACTTCCTCTTCTTCTTCTTCTTCTTCTACTTCTACTTCTTTTCTTTCTCTTCTCCATCTTCTTCTGGTTCTCCTTCTCTTTCTTCTTCCCTATCTTCTTCTTCTTCTTCTTCTTCTTTTCCTTTCTCTTCTTCTTCTTCTTGTTCTTTTTCTTCTTCTTCTTCTTCTTCTTCTTATTCTTCTTCTTCTTCATCAATCAACTTCTTTTTTTTCTCCTTCTTCATCATCTTTTCTTCTTTTCCTTCTTCTCCTTCTTCTTCTTATCTTCATCTTCATCCAGTTCTTCTTCTTCTTCTTCTTCTTCTTCCTCCTCTAATAAGGTCTTCTTCTTCTTCTTCTTCTTCTTCTTTTTCTTCTACTTCTTCTTCTCTTTCTCCTTCTCCTTCTCTTTCTCCTTTACTTCTCCTTCTTTTTCTCCTTCTTCTTCCCTTTCTTCTGCTTCTTCTTCTTCTTCTTCCTCTTCTTCTTCTTCCACTTGTTCCTCTTCTTCCTCTTCTTCTTCTTCCACTTCTTCTTCTTCTTGTTCTTCTTCTCCACCTTCTTCTTCCTCTCCTCCCACTTATTATTCTTCTTCTTCATCATCTTCTTCTTCTACTTCTTCTTTCTCTTCATCTTTTTCATCTTCTTCTTCTTCTTCTTCATCATTATCATCATCATCTTCTTCTTCTTCTTCTTCTTCTTCATCTTACTCTTCCTCTTCTTCTTCGTCTTCTTCTCTTTCTTCTTCTTCATGCTGTTCTTTTTCTTCTTCTTCCTCTACTTATTTTTCTTCAACTTCTCCATCTTCTTCATCTTCTACTTCTTCTACATCTTATTCTTCTTCTACTTCGTCTTCTTCTTCTTCTTCTTCTTCATCTTCTTCTTCTTCTTCCACTTCTTCTTCTTTTTCTTCTTCTTCTTATTATTTTTCTTCTTGTTCTTCTTCTTCTTCTTCTTCTTCATCTTCTTCTTCTTCTACTTCATCTTCTTCTTCTTTTTCTTCCTCTTGTTCTCTTTCTTCTTCGTTTTCATCTCCTTACTCTTCTGCTTCTTTTCCTTCTTCTTCTTCTTCTTCCTCTTCTTCTTCCTTTTTTTCTTCTTCTTCGTCTTCTTCTTCGACTTCTACTTCTTCTTCTCCTTCTTCTTCTTCTTCTACTACTACTTCTTCTTCATCTTCTTCTATTACTTCTTCATCTTCTTCTTCCTCTTCTTTTCTTTCTTCTTCCTCTACTTTTTCTTCTACTTCTTCTACTTCTTCTTCTTCCTCTTCTTCTTCTTCTTATTCTTCTTCTTCTTCTTCTTCTTCTTCTTCCTCCTCCTCGTCTTCTTCTACTTCTTCTACTTCTTCTTCTTCTTCCTCTTGTTCCTCTTCTTCTTCTTCCTCTTGTTCCTCTTCTTCTTCTTTCTCTTCCTCTTCCTCTTCTTCTAAGACTTCTTCTTCCTACTATTTTTCTTCTTCTTCTTCTTCTTTTTCTCATCATCTTCTTCTTCTTCTTCTTCTTCTTCTTCTTAACCTTCTTCTTCTTCTTCTTCCCCTTCTTCTTCTTGTTTTCTTCTTCTTCAACCTCTTCTTATTCATCATCATCTTCTTCTTCTTCTCCTTCTTCATTTGCTTCTTTTTATTATTATAGTTTTTATTCTTCTTCTTCTTCTTCTTCTTCTTTTTCTTCTTCTTCTTCTACTACTTATTTTTCTTGTTCTTCATTTTCTTCTTCTTGTTCTTCTTAGTTTTCTTCTTCATCCTCTTCTTCCACTTTTTCTTCTTCTTTTCTTCTTCTTTTTCTTCTTCTTCTTCTTCTACTTTTTCTTCCACTTGTTCCACTTCTACCTCTTCTTCTTTTTCTTCATCTTTTTCTTAATCTTCTTCTTTTTCTTCTTCTTTTTCTTCTTCAACTTCTTCTTCTTCTCCTTTTTCTTCTTCCTCTTCTTCTTCTTCTTTTATTCTTCTTCTTCTTCTTCGCCTTCATCATCTTGCTTTTCTTCTCGTTCTTCTTCTTCATCATCATCATCTTCTTCTTCTTCTTTTTCTTCTTTATCATTTTCTTCTTCTTCTTCTTCTTTTTCTTCTACTTGTTCCTCTCTTTCCCCTTCTCCTTCTTCTTCCCTTTCTTCTACTTCTCCTTCTTCTTCTTCTTCTATTACTACTACAACTACTTCTTCTTCTTCTACTTCTTCTTCTTCTTCTTCTTCTTTTTCTTCTTCTTCTTCCACTTCTTCTTCTTCCACTTCTTCTTTTTCGTCTTGCTTTTCTTCCTCCTCTTAGTCTTTTTCCTCTTCTTCTTCTTTTTCTTCTTCTTCTTCTTCTTCTTTTTCTTCTTCTCCTTCTTCTTTTGCTTCTTTCCTTTCTTTCTTTCTTTCCACTTCTTCTTCTTCTTCATCTTCTTGTTCAACATTTTCTTCATCATTGTCAACTTCTTCTTCTACTTCTACTTCTCCTTCTTCTTCTTCTTCTTCTTTTTATTCTTCTTCTTCTTCTTCGCCTTCTTCTTTTTCTCATTCTTTTACTTCTTTTTTTTTTGCTTCTTTTTCTTCTCTTTCTCGTTCTCTATCTCCTTCTCCTTTTCCTTCTTCTTCCGTTTCTACTTCTTCTTCTTCTTCTTCTTCTCCTTCTTCTTCTTCTTCTTTTTCTTCTTCTTCTACCTCTTCTTTTCCTTCAACTTCTCCTTCTTCATCTTCTTATTCTTATTCTTCTTCTTCTTCTTCATCTTTTTATTCTTCTTATTCTTATTCTTCTTGTTCTTGTTCATCTTCTTTTCCTTCTACTTCTTCTTCCTTTTCTGCTTCTTGTTCTTCTTCTTCTTCTTCTGCTTCTTCTTCTTCTTCTTCTTCTTTACTTCTACATCATCATCATCATCTTCTTCTTCTTCTTCTTCCACTTTTTCTTCTTCCTCTTTTTCATATTTATCTTCTTTTTCTTTTTCTTCTTCTTATTGTTATTGTCATTATTTTTATTATTATGATTATTATTATTATTATTATTATTATTATTATTGATATCATTCTTCTTGTTCTTCTTCTTCTTCTTCTTCTTCATCAACATGATCATCACCATCTTCTTCTTCTTCTTCTAGTACTTCTTCTTCTTCCACTTCTTCTTCTACTGCTTCTTCTCCTTCTTCTTCTTCTTCTTCTTTGCCTTCTTTTTTTTCTTCAACTTCTTCTTTTTCCTTTTCTTCTTCTTCTTCTTCTTCTTCTTTTTCTTCTTCTTCATCTTCTTCTTTTCCTTCTTCAACTTCTTTTTCTTTTTCCTCTTCTTCTGCTTCTACTTATTCTTATTATTCTTCTTCTTCTTCATCTTCTTCCTCATTTTCTTCTTCTTCTTCTTCATCTTCTTCATCATTTTGTTCTTCTTCTTCTTCTTTTTCTTCTTCTTATTCTTCATCTTCTTCCACTTCTTCTTCATCTTCATCATTATCATCATCATAATTTCTTCTCCTTCTTCTTCTTCTTCGTCTTCTTCTTTTTCTTCTTCATCAAATCCTTCTTCTTCTTTTTCTTCTTCATCTTCATCTTCCTCTTCTTCTTCTTCATCATCTTCTTCTTCTTCTCCTTTTTCTTGTTCTTCTTCTTTTTCTTTTTCTTCCACTTCTTCCTCTTCTCTTTCTTCTTTTTCTTCTTCTTCTCTTTCTTTCTTCTTCTTCTCTTTCTCTTTCTACTTCTTCTTCCCTTTCTTCTTCTTCTCTTTCTTCTTTTTCTTCTTCTTCTTAATCATCTTCTTTTTCTACTTCTTCTTTTTCTTTTACTTCTTCTCCTTTTACTATTTTTCCATCTTCTACTTCTTCTATTTCTTCTTCCTCTTCTTCTTCTTCTTCTACTTCTTCTTTTTCTTCTTTGCCTTCTTCTTTTTCTTTGTCTTCTTCTTCTACTTTTTTTTTTTCGTGTTCTTCTTCTTTGTCATCATCATCATCATCTTCTTCTTCTTCTTCTTCTTCATTTTTTACTTCTTCTTCTTCTGCTACTTCTTCTTCTTCTTCTTCTTCTTCTTCATTTTTTACTTCTTCAACATATGCTTCTTCTTCTTCTTCTTCCTCTTCTTCTTCCTTCTCTTCTTCCACTACATTTTTGTTCTTCTTCTACTTAATATTCTTATTCTTCTTCTTCTTCTTCTACTTCTTCTTTTTCTTCTTCCTCTTTTTCTTCTTCTTATTCTTCATCTTCTTCTTCTTCTTCTTCTTCTTCTTTTTCTTCTTCTTCATATTCTTCTTCCTCTTCTTCGCTTATTCTTGTTCTTCTTCCTCTTCTTTCAGTTCTTGTTCATCTTCTTCTTCTTATTATTATATTTTTATTATTATTATTATTCTTAGTCTTCTTCTTCTTCTTCTTCTACTTTGTCTTATTCTTCTTGTTCTTCTTTTTCTTCTTCTTCTTCTTCTTTTTCTTCTTCTTCTTCTTCTTCTTCTTCTTATTACTGTTCTTTTTTTCTTCTTTGTCATCATCTTCTTTTTCATCTTCTTTTTCTTCTTCTTCTTCTTCCTTTTTTCATCTTCATCTCCCTCTTTTTCTTCTTCTTCATCTTCTTCTTCTACTTCTTTTTCTTCTTCTCTTTCTCCTTCTCCTTCTGCTTTTTCTTCTCTATCTTCTTTTTCTTCTTCTTCTTCATCTACTTTTTCTTTTTCTTCTTACTCTTGTTCCTCTTCTTGCTCTTCTTCTTATTATTTATCTTCTTTTTCTTCTCCAACTTTTTCTTCTCCATCTTTTTCTTCTTCTTCTTCTTCTTCTGCTTTTTATTCTCCTTCCTCTTCATCTTCTTCTTCTTCTTCTTTTCCTTCTTCTTCTTCTTCTTCTACTTCTTCTTTTTCTTCTCCTTCTTCTTCTTCTTCTTCTTCTTATTCTTATTCTTCTTTTTCAACTTCTTCGTCTTCTTCTTCGTCTTCTTCATCATCATCATCTTCTTCTTCTTTTCCTTCTTTATCTTTTCCTTCTTCTTCTTCTTCTTTTTCGTCTACTTCTTCATCACTTTCTTGTTCTCCTTCTTCTTTCCTTTCTACTTCTTATTCTTTTTCTTCTTCTTCTTTTACTTCTTCTTCCTCTACTTTTTCTTCTTCTTCTTCCTCTTTTTCTTCTTCTTCTTCTTCTTCCTCTTCTTCTTCTTCTTCTTCTTCTCCTATCATCTCTTCATCTTCTTCCTCTTCTTCTTCTTTTTCTTCTTCTTCTTCTTCTTCTTCTTATTCTTCATCTTCTTCTTCTTTCTTCTTCTTCTTGTTTTTCTTCTTCTTCCTTTTCTTGTTCTTCATCTTCTTCATCATCACCAACTTCTTCTTCTTCTTTTTCTTTTTCTTTTTCTTCTTCTTGGTCTTCTTCTTCGTCTTCTTCATTTTCTTCTTCTTCTTCCTCTTCTTCTTCTTCTTCTTCTTATTTTTTCTTCTTCATCATCATCTTCTTCTTCCTCTTCTTCGTCTTCTTCTTCTTCTTCTTCTTTTACGTCTTCTTTTCCTTCTTCTTCATCTTCTTCTTTTCTTCTTCTTCTTATTAATATTGTTCTCCTTCTTCTTCTTCATCTTCTTCTTTTCTTCTTCTTCTTCTTTTTCTTCTCCCACTTCTTCTTCATCATCATCTTCTTCTTCTTCCTCTTCTTCTTTTTGGTCTTCTTCCACATTAACATCTTCACATTCTTCTTCTTTGTCATCTTCGTATCCCTCCTCATCATCTACGCCTTCTTCTTCTTCATCTTCCTCTTCTTCTCATTGTACTTCCTCCTCTTCTTCTTCATGCTCTTCTTCTTCTTCTTGTACATCTTCTTCTTCTTCGTCTTTGTCTTCTTCCATTTCTTCCCCTTCTTCATTTTCTTCTTCTACTTTTTCTTCTTCTTCTTCTTCTTCTATTACTAATACTACATATTGTTCTTCTTCATCATCATTTCTTCTCCTTATTCTTCTTCTTCGTTTTTTTCTTATTCATCTTCTTCTTCTTCATCTTCTTCTTCTTCTTCATCATCATCATTATGTTCTTCTTCTTGTTCTTCTTTGTCCACTTCTTGTTTTTCTTTTTCTTCTTCTTCTTGCTCTTCTTCTTTGCCTTCTCCTTCTCCTCCTTCTCCTTCTTCTTCTTGTTCTTATTCTACTTCAACTTCTTCTTCTTCTTCTTCCTCTTCTTCCTTTTCTTTTCTTCTTCTTCTTCTTCCATTTCTTTTTCTTCTTTTTCTTGTACTTCTTCTACTTCTTCTTCTTCTTCTTCTCATTCTTCAACTACGTCTTCTGCTTTTTCCTCTTCTACTACTTTTTCTTCTTCTTCTTCTTCTTCTTCTTCTTCTGCTACTTTTTCATGATCATCATCGACATCTTATTCTTCTGCTTGTTCTTCTTCTTCTGCTTTACTTCTTCTTCTTCTTCTTCACCTTTTTCCTCTTCTTTCTCCTCTTCCTCTTCTTCTTCTTCTAGTTCTTCTTCTTCTACTCTTTCTTCTTCTTGTTCATCTTCTTCTTCATCAACATCATCATCGTCTTCTTCTTCTTCTTCTTTTTCTTCTTCTTCTTCTTCTTCTTCTTCTACTACTACTACTACTACTTCTTATTCATCTTCATTTGCTTCTTTTCTTCTTCTTCTTTTTCCTCTCCTTCTTCATCTTACTCTTGTTCTTCTTCCTCTTGTTATTGTTGTTGTTCTTCTTCTTCTTCTTCTTCTTCTTCTTCATCCTCTTCTTCTTCTTATACTACTACTACAACTCCTTTATCTTCTACTTCTTCTAATTCTTCTTCTTGTTTTGTTCTTCTTCCTCTTCCTCTTCTTCTTCTTCTTCTTTTTCTTCTCCTTCCTCTTCTTCTTCTTCTTCAACATATTGTTCTTCTTCTTCTTGTTCTTCATCCTCTTCTTCTTTTTCCCCATCTTCCTTTCCTTCTTCTTCTTCTTTTTCTTCTTCTTCTTCTTCATCTTCATCTTCTTCTTCTACTTCTTCAACATCATTATCTTCTTCTCCATGTTCTTTTCTTCTCCTTCTTCAGGTTCTTCTTCTTCTTCTTCCTCTTCTTCTCCTACAACTTCATATTCTTCTTCTTTGTCTTCTTTCTTCTTCTTCTTCTGCTTCTTGTTCTTCTTTTTCTTCTTCTTTTCTTCTTCTTATTCTTCTTCTTCAACTTCTTCTTCTTCTTCATAGTCAAATTCTTCTTTTTCTTCTTCTTCTTCTTGTTGTTCTTCTTTTCTTCTCCTTCTCCTTCTTCTTCTCGTTTTTCTTTTTATTCTTATTCTACTTCTACTTCTTTTTCTTCGTCGTCTTCTTCTTCCTCTTTGTCTTCTTCTTCCTCTTCTACCTATAATTCTTCTTCTTCTTCCTGTTCTAGTTCTTCTTCTCCTTCTTCTTTTTCTTCTTATTCTTCTTCTTCAACTTCTTCTTCTTCTTTTTCTTCTTCTTCTAATTCTTCTTTTTCTTTTTCTTCTTTTTCTTCTTCTTCTTCTTCTTTTTCTTCTTCAACTTCTTCTTCTTCTTCTTCTTCTTCCATCATCATGATCATGATCATCTTCTCCTTCTTCTTCATCTTCCTCTTCTTCTTCTTCTTCTTCCTCTTCTTCTTCTTCTTCTTCTTCTTCTTCTTCTTCTTCTTCTTCTTCTTCATCATCATCAACAACATCATGGTCTTCCTCTTCTTCTTGTTCTACGACTTCTACTTCTTATTCTTCTTCTTCTTCTTCTTCTTCTTCTTCTACTTCTCCTTTTTCTTCTACTTTTCTTCTTCTACTTCTTCTTCATCATCTTCTTCTTCTTCTTCATTTTCTTCCTCCTCTTCTTCTCTACTACTACTACTCTGTCTTCTTTATCTTCTACTTCTTCTTCTTTGTATTCTTATTCTTTCTTCTACATCTTCTTCTTCTTCTTCTTTTTCTTCTTTTTCTTCTTCTTCTTCTTTTTCTTTCTCTTCTTCCTCTTCTTCTTCTTCTTCTTCTACTTCTTCAACCTCCTCTTTTCTTACTTTTTCTTCTTCTTCTTCTCCTTCTTCTTCTTCTTATTCCTATTCTTCTTCTTCTTCTTCTTTTTCTTATTTTTCTTATTCTACTTCTTTTTCTACTACTACTTCCTCTTTTCTTCTACTTCTTCTTCTTCTTCTTCTTCCCCTTCTTCTTCTTCTTCCTCTAATCCTTCTTCTTCTTCTTCTTCTTATTCATCTTCTTTTTCTTCTTCCCTTTATTATTATTATTATTACTATTATTATTTACTATTATTATTATTATTATTATTATTATTCTTTTTCTTCTTC
>JAIUJO010002316.1:42500-45000 GCA_023846275.1 Vanilla planifolia
TTCTTCTTTTTCATCTACTAGTTCTTCCCTTTCGTCTTCATCTTCTTCTTCTTCTTCTTCCTCTTCTTCTTCTTCTTCCCCTTCCTCTTTCGCTTCTTCTACTACTTCTTCCTCTTCTTCTTCTTCTATTTTGTATCCCTCTTCTTCATCTATACCTTCTTCTACTTTTTCTTCCTCTTCTTCTCATTCTACTTCCTTGTCTTCTACTTCATGCTCTTCTTCTTCTTGTTCCTCTTCTTGTTCTTCTACTTCTCCTTCTTCATATTCATCTTCTTCCTCTTCTTCCCCTTCATCCTTTTTTTCTTCTTCTACTTCTTCTTATTTTTAATCTTCTCCTTCTTCTTCATCATCATCATTATCTTCTTCTCCTACTTCTAGTCCTACTTCTTCTACAACTATTACTACTTCATATTCTTCTTCGTCGTCTTCTTTTCTTCTTCTTCTTCTTGTTCTTCTTCTTCGTTTTCTTCGTCTTCTTCTTCTTCTTCTTCTCCTTCTTGATTATTTTCTTCTTCTTCTTCTTCATCATCACTATCATCTTCATCATCATCTTCTTCTTCTACTTCTTGTTCTTCTTCTTTTTCCTCCTCTTCTTCTTCTTCATCTTCTTCTTCTTCTTCTTCTTCTTCTTCTTCTTCTTCTACTTCTTCTTCTTCTTCTTCTTCTTCTTCTTCTTCTTCATCTTCTTCAACCTCTTTTTCTTCTTTTTCTTCTTCTTTTACTTCCTTTTATTCTTATTCTTATTCTTACTCTTCTTCTTCTTTTTCTTCTTCTACTTCTTCTTTTTCTACTTCTTCTTTTCCTCCTCCTCCTTCTTCTTCTTCTTCTTATCCTTATTCTTATTATTATTCTTTTTCTTCTTCTTTGTCTTCTTCCTCTTCTTCTTCTTCTTTTTCTTCTTCTTCTTCTTCGTCTTCTACTTCTTGTTTTACTTCTTCTTCTTCTTCTTCTTCTTCTTCTTCTCCTTTTCCTTCTTCTTTTTCTTCCTCTTCTTGTTCTTCTTATTCATCTTGTTTTTATTGTCATTATTGTTATATTATTATTATTATTATTATTATTATTATTCTTTTCTTCTTAATCTTCTTCTTCTTCATCATCATCATCAACATCATCAACATCATCTTCATCTTCTTCTTATGCCTCTTCTTCTTATTCTTCTACTTCTTTTTCCTCATCATCTTCTTCTTCATCTTCCTCTTCTTCTTCATAATCTTATTACTCTTCTTCTTCTTCTTAATCATTATCATCATCATCATCGTCTTCTTCTTCTTCTTCTTGTTCTCCACCTCCTTCTTCTTCTTTTTCATCTTCATCTTCCTCTTCTTCATCATTATCTTCTTCTTCTTCTTCTTCTTCTTCCTCTTTTTCTTCTTCTCCTTCTCCTTTTTCGTTTTATTCTTCATCATCTTCTTCTTCTTCTTCTAATTCTTCCTCTTCTTCTTCTCCTTCTTCTTCTTCTTCTTCTTCTTCTTCTTCCTCTTCTTTTTCTTCTTGTCCATCTTCTTCTTTCTCCTTTCTTCTTCTCCAACTTCTTCTACCTCTTCTACTAATATTTTTCTTCTAGTTGTTCTTATTGTTCTTCTTCTTCTTCATCCACTTCCTCTTCTTCTTTTAGCCTTCTACTTCATGTTCTTCATCATCTTCATCTTCTACTACTTCTTCTTCTTCTCCTTCTAGTTCTTCTTCTTTTTAATCTTCTTCTTCTTTTTCTTCTAATAGTTCTTCCCTTTCGTCTTCATCATCATCTTCTTCTTCTTCTTCTTCCTCTTTCTCTTCCTCTTCTTCTACTACTACTTCCTCTTTTTCTTCTTCTTCTTCATGTTCTACTTCTCCTTCTTCTTCTTCTTCTTCTTTTTCGTATCCCTCTTCTTCATCTATGCCTTCTTCTACTTTTTCTTCCTCTTCTTCTCTTTCTACTTCCTTGTCTTCTACTTCATGCTCTTCTTCTTCTTCTTCTTCCTCTTCTACTTCTTCTCCTTCTTGATATTCATCTTCTTCCACTTCTTCCCCTTCTTCCTTTTCTTTTTCTTCTACTTCTTCTTCTTATTTTTAATCTTCATCTTCTTCATCATCAATATCTTCTTCTCGTTCATCTTGTCCTTCTACTTCTTCTTCGTCGTCTTCTTTTCTTCTTCTTCTTCTTGTTCTTCTTCTTTTTCGTTTTTTTCGACTTCTTCTTCTTCTTCTTCTTCTTCTCCTTCTTCATCATTTTCTTCTTCTTCATCATCATCACCATCATCATCATCATCATCTTCTTCTTCTACTTCTTGTTCTTCTTCTTTTTCCTCCTCCTCCTCTTCTTCTTCTTCTTCTTCTTCTTCTACTTCTTCTTCTTCTTCGTCATCTTCATCAACTTCTTTTTCTTCTTCTTTTACTTCCTTTTATTCTTATTCTTATTTTTACTCTTTTTCTTCTTCTTCTTCTTCTTCTTCTTCTACTTCTTTTTTTCTTCTTGTTCTTCTCTTTTGTTTTTCTTTCCCCTTCTCCTTCTTCTCCATCT
>JAIUJO010002316.1:47500-52500 GCA_023846275.1 Vanilla planifolia
TCTCCTTCTTCATCTTCATCTTCTTCCTCTTCTTCCCCTTCTTCCTTTTCTTCTTCTTCTTCTTCTTTTACTTCTTCTTCTTCTAATTCTTCTTCTTCTAATTATTCTTCTACCTTTTCTTCTTCTTCTTTGCCTTCTCCTTCTCCTTCTTCTTCTTCTCCTTCTACTTCTTCTACTACTTCTTCTGCTCCTTCTTCTTCTTCTTCTTCTTCGTCTTCTTCTTCTACGTCTTCTGCTATTTCCTCCTCTTCGTTATGCTCCTCTTTCTTCCTCTTTTTCCTCTTCTTCTTCTTTTTCTTCTTCTTCTTCTCCTTCTTCTTCTCCTTCTTTGTCTTCATCTTCTTCCACTTCTTCCCCTTCTTCCATTTCTTCTTCTTCTTCTTCTTCTTCTTCTTCTTCTTCTTCTTCTTCTTCTTATTCTTATTCTTCATCTTCTTCTTCTTTCTCTTCGTCTTCTTCTCCTTCTTCTTCTTCTTTTTTTACTTCTTCTTGTACTTCTACTTCTTCTTCTTCTTTCTCTTCTTCTTCTTCTTCTTCTTCTTCTTTTACTTTTTCTTACTCTTCTTCTTCTTCTTCTTGTTCTTCCTCTTCTTCTTCTTCTTCTTCACCTACTTCTACTAGTCCTTCTTCACCTTCTACTTCTTGTTTTTCTTCTTTTTCTTCTTCTTCTTCTTCAACTTCTTCTACTTCTTCTTCTTCTTATTCTTATTCTTCTACTTCTTCTTTTCTTCTTCTTCTTCTTCTTCTTCTTCATCTTCATCTTCTTCTTCTTCGTCTTCTTCTTCTTCTTCTTCTTCTTCTTTCTTTACTTTTTCTTCTTCATCATCATCACAATCATCTTCTTCTTCTTTTTCTTCTTCTTCTCTTTCCTTTTCTCATTCTACTTCTCTTATTTCTTCTCCTTGTTTTTCTACTTCTTTTGCTTCTTCTTCTTCTTCATCATCATTTTCGTCCTCTTCTTCTTCTTCTTCTGCTTCTTCCCCTACATCTTCTTCTTTGTCATCTTCTCCTTCTTCATCTTTTTCTTTCTCTTCATCTTCTTCTGCCTCTTCCTCTTCATTTTCTTCTTTTTCTTCTACCTCATCTTATTCTTCTTTTTCTTCTTCTTCCTTTTATTATTATTATTTTTCCTCTTCTTCTTCTTCCCCTTCTTCTTCCTCTTCTTGTTCTTCATCTTCTTCTTCTACTTCTTGTTCCTTATCTTCTTCTTCTGCTTCTTCTACATCTGCATCATCATTATCATCATCATCTTCTTCTTCTTCATCTTCTTCTTCTTCTTCTTCTTCTTCACGATCTTCTTCTTCTTCTTTCTTCTTCTTCTTCTTTCTTCTTCTTCTTCTTCTTCTTCTTCTTCGTCTTCATTTTCGTTTTATACTGCTTCTTCTTTACCTTCTCCTTCTCATTCTCCTTCTCTTTCTTCTTCTTCTTCTTCTTCTTCCTCTTCATCGCCTTCCCCTTCTTTTTCTTCTTTTTCTTTATAATCATCATCTTCTTCTTCTTCTTCTTCTTCTTCTTCTTCTTCCTCTTCTTCTTTTTCTTCTTGTTCTTCTCTTTATGCTCCTATTTCTTCTCCTTTTTTTCTACTTTCACTTCTTCTTCTTCTTCTTCTTTGTCATCGGCTTCCTCTTCTTCATTTACTTCTTCCACTTCCAGTTCTTCTTCATCATCTTCCCCTTCTCCTTCTTTCTCATCATGTTCTTCTACATCTTCCTCTTAATTTTCTTCTTTTTCTTCTACCTAATCTTATTATTATTATTATTACTATTATTATTATTATTATTCTTTTTCCTCTTCTTCTTCTTCCTCTTCTTCTTCTTCCTTTTCTTGTTCTTTATCTTCTTCTTCTTCTTGCTCCTCTTCTTTTTCTACTTCTTCTTCTTGATCATCTTCTTCTTCTTCCTCTTCTTCTTCTTCATCATCATCTACTTCTTCTTTCTTTTTCTTCATCTTCTTCTTCTTCTTCTTCTTTTTCTTATTCTTCTTCTTCCTCTTCTTCTTATTCTTCTTCATCATCTTCTTCTTCTTCTTCTACTCTTTTTTCTTCTTCTTCTTTACTTTCTCCTTTACATTCTTCTTCTCTTTCTCCTTCTTCTTCTTCCTCTTCGTCTCCTTCCCCTTCTTCTTCTTCTTTCTTCGTCATCTTCCCCTTCGTTTTTTCTTCATCTTCTTCTTCTTCCTCTTCTTCTTATTCTTCTTATTCTTCTTCTTCTACTGCTACTTCGTTTTCTTTTTCTTGTTCTCTTCTTCTTCCTTTTCTTCTTCTTCATCATCATCATCTTCTTCTTTCCTTTGCTCTTTTTCCTCACCATCTACTTTTTTTTTCTTTTTCTTCGTCCTTTTCTTCACCTTCGACTTTGCCTTCTTCTTCTTCTTCCCCTTATTCTTCTTCATCATCTTCCCCTTCTTCTTCTTCTTCTTCTTCTTCTTCTTCCTCTTCTTCTTCTTCATTTTCATATTCTTCTTCTGCCTTTTCTAATTTTACTTCTTCTTCTTCTTCTTTTTCTTCTTCTCCTTCTTCATCTTCATCTTCTTCCTCTTCTTCCCCTTCTTCCTTTTCTTCTTCTTCTTCTTCTTTTACTTCTTTTTCTTCTTTGCCTTCTTCTTCTCCTTCTTCTTCTCCTTTTACTTCTTCTACTACTTCTTCTGCTCCTTCTTCTTCTTCTTCTTCTACGTCTTCTGCTATTTCCTCCTCTTCGTTATGCTCCTCTTCTTCCTCTTTTTCCTGTTCTTCTTCTTTTTCTTCTTCTTCTTCTTCTCCTTCTTCTTCTCCTTCTTTGTCTTCATCTTCTTCCACTTCTTCCCCTTCTTCCATTTCTTCTTCTTCTTCTTCTTCTTCTTCTTCTTCTACTTCTTCGTCTTCTAATTTTTCTTCTACCTTTTCTTCTTCTTCTTCTTTGCCTTCTCCTTCTCCTTCTTTTTCTTCTCCTTCTACTTCTTCTACTACTCCTTCTTCTGCTCCTTCTTCTTCTTCTTCTTCTTCTTCCTCTTCTTCGTCGTCTTCTCCTTCTACTTCTTCTTCTCTTTCCTCCTCTTCTGTATGCTCCTCTTCTTCCTCTCTTTCTTCTTCTTCTTCTTCTTCTTCTTCATCTTTGTCTTCTTACTCATCTTCGTCTTCCTTTTCTTCTTCTTCTTCCTCTTCGATTTCCTCTTCATCTTTGCTTTCTTCTTCTTCTTCCTCCTCCTCTTCTTCTAGTTCTTCTACGTCTTCTTCTTCTCCTCCTTTTTCTTCTTCAGCTTTTTGCTCTTCTTCTTCTTCTTCCTTTTCTTGTTCTTGTTCTCTATCCTCATCTTCTTTTGCTTCTTTCTTCTCTTCCTCTTCTCCTACATCTTCTTCGCCTTCATCTTCTTCTTCTTCTTCTTGTTTTTCTTCTTCTATTTCTTCTTACTCTTCTTCTTCTACTACTATTACTTTTTTACTTACTCTTCTTTTTCTTCTTCTTCATCATCATCATCATCATCATCTTCTTCTTCTTCTTCTTCATCTTCTTCGTCATTTCTTCTTCATCTACATCGTTTTGTTCTACTTCTACTTCTTCACTTTCTCCTTCTCCATCTACTTCTCATTCCCCTTCTCCTTCATCTTCCCATTCTTCTTCTTCTTCTTCATCATCTTCTTCTTCTTCTTCTTCTTCTTTTTCTTCTTCTAGTTCTTCCTCTTCTACTTCTTGTTCTACCCCTTTTTCTTTTACTTCTTCTTCTTCTTCTGCTTCTTTTTCTTCTTCTTCTACGTCTTCTTTTTCTTCTTCCTCCTCGTTATCTTCCTCTTCTTCCTCTTCTTCCTCTTCTTCTTCTTCTTCTTCTTCTTCTACTTCTTCCTCTTCTTATTCTTCTTCTTCCTCTTCATCTCCTTCTTCTTCTTCTTCATCTTCTTCTTCTTCTTCTTCTTCGTCTTCTCTTACATCTTATTCTTCATCACTTTCATCATCACAAACTTCTTCTTCTTCTTCTTCTTCGTCATCTTCTTCTTCAACTTATTTTTCTTCTTTTGCTTCTTCTTCTTCTTCTTCTTCTTCTCCTTCTTTTTCTTCTCCTTCTACTTCTTCTTCTTATTATTCTTCTTCCTTTTCTTCTTCTTCTTCTTCGTCCTCTTCTTCTTCTTCTACTTCTTCTTCTTCTTCTTCTATTTCTACTTTTTCTTCTTCTTCTCCTTCTTCTTCTTCTACAACTACTTCTTCTTCATCTTCTTCTTCTTCTTCTCTTCTTCGTTTTCTTCTTCTTCTTCTTCATCTTCATCTTCTTACTCTTTTACTCTTCGTCTTCCTACTCTTCTATTTCGCCTTCTTCTTCTTCTTCTTCTTCTATTTCCTATACTTATTCTTTTACTTCTTCTTCTTCAACTTCTTCTTCCTCTTTTTCTTCTTCTTCTTCTTCTTATTCTCATTCTTATTCTTATTCTTCTTTTTATTCTTCTTCTTCTTTTTCATCTTCTTCTACTACTACTTCTTCTACTTCTTCTACTTGTTCTTCTTCTTCTTCTTCTTCTTCTCCTCCTCCTTCTCCTTTTGGATTTTCTCATAATTCTACTCGTTCATCGTCTAGATCTTCTACTTCTTCTTCTTCTTCACCTACCTCTTCCTTTACTTCTTCTTCTACCTCTTGTTTTTTTCTTCATCATCCCTTTCTTCTTCTTCTTCTTCTTCATCTCCTTCTTCTTCTTCCTCTTCATTTTCATCTTCTTGTTCTACTTCTTCTTCTTCTTCTTCTAATTCTTTTTCATCATCTTCTTCTTCTTTTACTTCAACTTCTTCTTCTTCTTCTTTTTCTTCTTACCCTTCCTCTTCTTCTTCTTCTTCTTCTTCTTCTTCTTCAACTTCTTGTTCTTCGTCTTCTTCTTCTTCTTCTACTTCTTCTTCTTCTTCCCCTTCATGTTCTTTTCTTCTTCATCATCTTCTTCTTTATCTTCCTTTTCTTCTTCTTCTTCTTCTTGTTCTTCTTCTTCTTCTTCAACATCTTCTTCTTCTTCCTCTTCTTCTTCTTCTTATTTTTCTTCTCCTTCAACT
>JAIUJO010001374.1:0-2500 GCA_023846275.1 Vanilla planifolia
TTCTACTTCTTTTTCTTCTTGTTCTTCTTCTTCTTCTTCTTCTTCTTTTTCATCATCATCATCATCATCATCATCATCATCTTCTTCTTCATTTTCTTCTCTTTCTTCTTCTTCTTCTTCTTCCTCATCATCTTCTTCTTCTTCTTCTTTGCTTCATCTTCTTCTTCTTCTTCCACTTATTCATTTTCTTCACTATCATAACCTTCTTATTTTTCTTCGTCTTCTACTTTTTCGTCTTCTTCTTCTGCTTCTTCTTCAACTTTTCCATCTTCACCTTCTTCTTGTTATTCTTATTCTTCTTCTTACTCCTCTTCTTCTACTTCATCTTTTGTTCTTTGACTTCTTCTTCTTGTTTTTCTTGTTCTTCGCCTTCTTCTTTTTCTTCTTCTCGTTCTTCGTCTTGTTCATCTTCTTCTAGTTCTCTATCTTCTTCTTCTTCTTCTTCCTCTTCCTCTTCTTCGTCTTTGTCATCTTCTTCTTCTTTTTAAGCATCTTAGCCCTCCTCCTCCTCGTCTTCTTCTTCTTCTTTGTTTTCTTCTTTGTCTTATTCTTCTTCATCTAATTCTTCTTCTTCTTCTTCTTTTCTTCTTCTTCTTCTTTTTCTTCTTTAACTTCTTCTTCTTTGTCTTCTTCTTCTTCTTCTTCTTCTTCATCATCATCATCTTCTTCTACATCTTCTTTTTTGCTCTTTTTCTTCTACTTCTTCTTCTTCTTCTACTTCTTCTTCTTCTTCCTCTTCGACTTCTTGCTCTTCGTATTCTTCATCATCTTCTTCTTCTCCTTCTTCTTCTTCTTCTTCCTCTTCTTCCTTTTCATCTTCTTCTTCTTCTACTTCTTTTTGTTCTTCTTCTTCTTCCTCTTCTTCTCCTCTACTATCTTCTACTAATTCTATGTCTTCTTCTTCTACTAAAACTACTTCTTTTGCTTCTTCGTCTTCTTCTTCATCTTTGTCTTATTATTATACTTCTTCTTCCTCTCCTTCTTCTTCTTCTTCTATTCCTTCGTCTTCTTCTTCTTCATCTTCTTCTACTTCTTCATCGCCTTCTTCTTCTTTGACTTCTTTTTTGCCTTCCTCTTCTTCTTCTTCTTATTCTTCTTCTCCTTCTTCTTCTTCTTCAATTTCTTCATCTTATTCTTGTTCTTCATCTATTTTTTCTTCTTTTTCTTCTTCAGCTTCTTCTATTTCTTCTTTTTCTTTATCTTGTTCTTCTCCTTCTCAATCTTCTTCTTCTTTTTCTTTTTCATTTTTCCCTTCTTCTTCTTCTTCTTCTCCTCCTTCTTCATCTTCTTCTTCCTCTTCTTCTTCTTCTACACTTTCTTTTTCTTCTTCTTCATCTTCTTCTATTTTTCCTCCTCGTCTTTTTCTTCACCATCTTTCTCTTCTCCTCCTTCATCATCCTCTTCATCTTCTTCTACTTAATCTTCTTCTTCTTGATATTCTTCCACTTCTTCTTCTTCTTCTTATTCTTCTTCGTTTTCTTGTTCTTCTTTTTCTTCTTTTTCTTCTTTTTCTTCTTTTTCTTCTCCTTCTTCCTCTTCTTCTTCTTCCATCACAATATCTTTATCTTCATCTTCTTCTTCTTGTTCTTCCACTTCTTCTTCTTCTTCTTTTTCTTCTTCTTCTCCTTCTTTTTCTTCTTTGTCTTCTTTTTCTTCTTCTTCTTCTTCTTCTTCTTCTTCTTTTTCTTCTTTTTCATCATAATCATAATCATCATCCTTATCATCATCCTCTTCTTCATCTTCTTCTTCTTCTTCATCTTCCTCTTCTTCTTCTACATCTTCATCGTCTTCTTATTCTTCCACTTCTTCTTCATCTACTTCACCATGATAACATTCTTCTTCTTCTTCTTCTTCTTCTTTTATGTCTTCTTCTTTTGCTTCTTCTTCTTCTTCTTCTTCTTCTTTTCCATCTTCAACTTCTTCTTCATGTTCTTCTTCTTCTTCTTCTTTCTCTTCTTCTTCGTCTTCTTCTTCTTCTTCTTCTTCTTCTTCTTCTTCTTCGCATTCTTCTTTTTTTTTCTTCCCGTTCTTCATCTTCTTAATCTTGTTGTTCTTTGTCTTCTTCTTCTTCTTCTTCTTCCTCCTCTCCTTCTATGAATTCTTCTTCTTCATCTTCTTCTTCTTCTAATTTGTCTTCTTTTTGTTCTTCCTTGTTTTGTTCTTCTTCATCTTCATCTTCTTCCTCTACTTATTTTACTTCTCCTTCTTCTTCTTGTTCTTCTACTTCTTCGACTTCTTCTTCTTCTGCTTTTTCTACATCTTGTTTTGCTTTTCTTCTTCTTCTCCTTCTACTTCTTCTTTTGTTTCTTCTTGTCCTTCTTCTTTCTCTTCTACTTCATCATGTTCATCGTTCTTCTTCGTCTTCATCTCCTTCATCATCTTCTTCTTCTTGGTCTTCTTCTTCTTCTTCTTTTTCTATTTCTTCCTCTTCTTTGTCTACTTCTTTTATTTCTTCGTCTTCTTCATGATCTTGATCATCATCATCAACTTCTTCTTCTTC
>JAIUJO010001374.1:7500-10000 GCA_023846275.1 Vanilla planifolia
TCTACTACTTTTTTGTCTTCCTCTTCTTCTTTTTCTCCCTCTTCTACTCCATCTTCTTAACCTTCCCCCATTTCCACTTCAATGTGTTCCACTTCTTATTCTTTAATTTCTTCTTCTTCTTCTTCTTTTTCTTCTTCATGTTCTTCTTCTTCTCCTTCTTCTTCTTCTTCTTCCTTTTCTTCTTCGTCATCTTCTTCTTCTTCTTCTTCTTCTACTTCTCTTCCTTCTTATCCTTCTTCTTCTTGTTCTTCAACACTTCTTCTTTTGCTTCGAATTCTTTTTCTTTTTATTCTTCTTCTTCTTCTACTTGTTATTATTATTCTTCTTCTTCTTCTTCTTCTTCTTGGTTGTCCTCTTCTTCTTCTTCTTCTTTTTCATCTTCTTCTTCATCTTCTTCTTCATTATCTTCTTCTTCATCTTCTTCTTTTTCCTCTTCTTCTTCTTCTTCTTCTTCTTCTTCTTCTTCATCTTCTACTTTTTCTTCTTTGCCTTCTTCTTCTTCTTTTCCTTCTTCTTTGCCTTCTTCTTCTTCTTATTGTTCTTCTTCTCTTTTTTAATCTACTCCATCTTCTTCTTCCCCTTCTTCTTCTGCTGCATCATCTTCTACTTCTTCGTCTTTTTGTTCTTCTTCCTCTTCTTCTTCTTGATCTTCTTTTTCTTCTTCTTCTTATTATTTTTAATCCTTATCATCTTCTTCTCCTTCTACATCTTCTTCTTCTTCATTCACTTATTCTTCTCCCTGTTCTTTTTCTTCATCATCATTGTCTTCTTCCTCTTCCTCTTTGTCTTCTTCTTCTTCTTCTTCTACATCTTCTTCTTCTTCTTCTCCTTCTTTTTGTTCTTCTTTTTCCTCTTCTTCTTCTTCTTTTTCTTCTTCGTCTTCTTCTTCTTCTTCTCACTCTAGTTCTTCCCCTTCTTCTTGTTCCTCTTCATTATCATCATTATCATCTTCTTCTTCTTCTCTTTCTTCTTCATTTTCTTCTTCTTTTTCTTCTTCTTCTCCTTCTTCTTCTTCTACTCCTTATTCTTTTTCTCCTTCTTTTACTTCTTCCTTATCTTCTTCTTCTTCTTCTACTACTTCTTCTTGTTCTTCTGGTTCTTTTTATGCTTCTTCTTTTTCTTCTTCTTCTTCTCTTTCCTCTTCTTCTTCTTCCACTTCTTATTTTTCTTCTTCTCCTTCTTCTTTTTCTCCATCTTCTTCTTCTTCTTCTTCTTCTTCTTCTTATGCTTCTTATTCTTCCTCTTATTCTTCTTCCTCTTCTTTGTTCTTCTCCTTATTCTCTTCTTCTTGTTGTTCTTCTTCTTGTTCCTTTTCTTCTTCTTCTTCTTCTTCTTCTTATTCTTATTCTTATTCATCATCTTCTTCTTTATCTTCTTCTTCAACTTCCTCTTCTACTACTTCATCTTTTTATTCTTATTCTTCTACTTCTACTTCTTCCTCCTCATCTTCTTCTTCTTCTTCTCCTTCATATTCTTCTATTTCTTTTTCTTCATCTCTTTTCTTCATCCTCTTTTTCTTCATCATTATCATCATGTTCTTCTTCTTCTTCTTCTTCTTCTCCATCTGCTTCTTCTTCTTCTTCTTCTAACTTCTTATTCTTGTTCTTTTTCTTCTTTTTCTTCTTTTTCTTCTTTTTCTTCTTATTCTTATTCTTATTTTTACTCATCATCTTCTTCTTCATCTTCTTCTTCATCTTCTTCTTCTTCTTCTTCTTCTTCTTCCAATTCTTACACTTCTGCTTCTTCTTCTTCTTCTTCTCTTCTTCTGCTTCTTCTTCTTCTACTACTTCTTCTTCTTCTTTATCTTCTTCTTCTTCTTCTTCTTCGTTTTCTTCTTGTTTTTCTTCTTCTTTGTGTTTTTCTTCTTCTTCTTCTTCTTATTCTTCTTCTTTGGCTTCTTCTTAGTCTTATTTTTCTTCTTCATCTAATTCTTGTTATTCTTCTTCTACTTCTTCTTCTTCTTCTTATTCTTCTTCTGCTTAGACTTCTTCTTCCTCTTCTTCTTCTTCTTCTTGCTCTTCTCCTTGTTCTTCTTCTTCTTTTTCTTCTTCTTCCTCTTGTTCTTCTTCTTAATCTCCTTCCTCTTCTTGTTCTTCTTCTACTTCCTCTTTCACCTCTTCTTCTTCTTCTTCTTCTTCCACATCTTCTTCTTCTTCATCTTTTTCTTCTTCTTATTCTTCCTACTTCTCCCTCTTCTTCTTACTTTTTCTTCTTTTCTTCTTCATCTTCTTCTTCTTCTTCTTCTTCTTCCTCTTCTTCTTCTTCTTCTTCTTCTTCCTCTTCTTCTACTTCTTTTTATTTCTTCTTTTTCTTCTTACCTCTTCTTCTTCTTCTTCTTGTTCTTCTTCTTCTCCTACTTCTTCTTCTTCTCGTTCTTCTTCTTCTTCTTCTTTTCTTCTTCATCGTCGTCTTCTTCTGCTTCCTCCTCTTCTTCTTCTTCTTCTTCTTCTTTCTCTTCTTCTTTTTCTTCTTCTTCTTTTACTTATTCTTCTTCTATTTG
>JAIUJO010001374.1:17500-30000 GCA_023846275.1 Vanilla planifolia
TGTCTTCTTCCACTTCTTTTTCTTCTACTTCTTCTTCCTCCTGTAACTCTACTTCTTTTTATTCTTTCTATTCTTTTTCTTTTTCTTCTTCTTCATCGTCATCTTCTTCTTCTTCTTCTTGCTCATCTTCTTCATCTACTTCTTCTTCTTCTCCTTCTTCTTCTTCTTCTTCTTCTACTTCTACTTCTACTTCTACTTCTACTTCTTCTTTGCCTTTTTCTTCTTCTTCTCATTATTATTATTATTATTATTATTATTATTCTTATTCTTAATCTTCTTTTTCTTTTTCATCTTCCTCTTCTTCTTCTTCTTATTGTTCTTCTTAAACTGTTTGTTCTTCTTCTTCTTCTTCTTCTTCGTCTTTTTCTTCTTCTTCTTCTTCTTCATATTCTTCTTCTTCTACTTCTTCTTCTTCTTCTTCTTTGCCTTCCTCTTCTTCCTCCTACTCTTCTTCTTTTTCTTCTTCTTCTTCTTCTTCTGCTTCTTCTACTACTTCTTCTATTTCTTCTTCTTCTTCTTCATCTTCTTCTTCTTCTTCTTCTCCTTCATGCTCTTCTTCTTCTTTTCTTCTTTTTATTCTTCTTCTTCTTATTCTTCTACTTCTTTGACTTCTTCTTCTTCTTCCTTTTCTTCTTCTTCTTCTTCTTCTTCTTCATCTTCTTCTTCTTCTTCTTCTTCTTCTTCTCCTTTTTCTTATTCTTCTTGTTCTGCCTGATGTTCTTCATCTTCTTCTTCTTCTTCTTCTTCTACTTCTTTGTCTTCTTCTTTTTATACTTTCTCTTCTTCTTTATCATATTCCTATTCTTTTGCGTGTTCTTCATCTTTTTCTTCTTCTTTTTCTTCTTCTTCTACTTCTTCTTCTTCTTCTTCTACGTCTTCTTCTTCTTCTTCGTTTTTGTCTTCTTCTTCTTCTTCTCCTTCTTCTATGCCTTCTTCGCCTTTTTCTTCTTGTTCTCCTTCTTCTTCTTCTCCTTCTATTTCTTCCAATTCTTCTTCTTCTTCGTCTACCTTTACTTCTTCTTTTTCTCCTTATTGTTCTTCTTCTCCTTCTTTTTCTTCCTCTTCTTCTTCTTCTTCCTTTTCTTCTTCATCTCCTTCGTCTACTTCATCATCTTCATCATCTTATTCTCCTTCTTCTTCTTCGTCTTCTTCTTCCTCTTCTTCTATTTCTTCTTCTTCTTCTTCTTCTTCTTCTTCTTCTTCTTCTTCATCTTCTTGTTCTTCTTCCTCCCTTCCTCTTCTTCTTCTTCATCTTCATCTTCTTCGTCATCATTATCTTCTTCTTTATCTTCTTCTTCTTTTTCTTCATCTTCTTATTCTTCTTCTTCTTCTTCTCCTTCTTCTTCTCCTTATTCTTCTTCCCATTCTTCTTTTTTTGCTTCTTCTTTTTCTCCTTTGCCTTCTTCTTCTTCATCATCTTCATCTTATTCTTCTTCTTTTTCCTCTTCTTCTTCTCCTTCTCTTACTCCTTTTTCTTCTTCTTCATCTTCTTCTTGGGCTTCTTCTTCTTCTTTGTTGCCTTTTTCTTCTTCCTCCTCCTCCTCTTCTTCTTCTTTTTCTTACTCTTCTTCATCTTCATTTTCATCATCTTCTTCTTCTTCATCTTCTTCCTCGTCCTCATCTTCTTCTTCTTCTTCTTCTACTACTTCTTTTCCCTCCTCATCCTCTTCTTCTTCTTAGTTCTCTTCTTCTTCATCTTCTTTTTCATCTTCTTCTTCTTCATCAACTTCTTCTTATTCTTCTTCTTATCTGTCTTCTTCATCTTCATCCTCATCTTCTTCTTCTTCTACTACTACTTCTTCATCTTCTCCTTTCTTTTCTTCTTCTTATTCTTCATCAGCATCATCATCAACATCATCATGATCTTCTTCTTCTTCTTCTACCCCTTCTTTGTCTTCTTCTTCTTCTTCTTCTTCTTCTTCTTCTTCTTCTTATTCTTATTCTTATTCTTCCTTTTCTTTTTCATTTTCCACTACTTCTTCTTCTTCGCCTTCTTCTTCTCCTTCATATTCCTCTTCTCATCCTTCGTCTTCCTCTTCTTCTTCTTCTTCTTGTTCTTCTTCATCTTTTTCTTCGTCTTCTTCTTCTTCTTGCCCTTCTTTTTCTTCTTCTTCTTCCTATACTTGTTCTTCTTCTTCATCTTCTTTTTCTTCTTAAACAACTTTTTCCTCTTGTAATGCTTTTTCTTCTTCTTTTTTTTCTTCTTCATGTTCTTCTTCCTCTTCTTCTTCATCTTCTCCTTCTTCTTCTTATTTTTCTTATTCTTCTTCTTCGTCTTATTCTTTTTCTTTTTCTTTTACTTCTTCTTTATCATCTTCTTAATCTTCTTCATGTTCTTCATTTTCTTCTTCTTCCTCTTCTTCTTCCTTGTCTTGTTCTTCTTCTTTGTCTTCTTCTTCTTCTACGTCTTCCTCTTCTTCTACAACTTCTTCTCGTCCTCCTTCTTCTTCTCCTTCTTCTTTTTCCTATTCTTCTCCTTCTTCTACTTCTTCTTCTTCTTTTAAGCCTTCTTTATCTTCAACATCATCTTCATCATCTTCTTCTTCTTCTTCTTCTTCTTCGACTTCTTCTTCTTCTTCTTCTACTTCTTCTTCCAACCTTTCTTCTTCTTCTTCTTTTTCTTCTTCTTCTTCTTCTTCTTCTTCCTCCTACTCCTCCTTTTCTTCCTCTTACTTTTCTCTGTCTTCTTATTCTTTATCTTCATCTTCTTATTCTTCATCTTCTTCGTCTACTTCTTCTTCTTCTTCTTCTTCTTCTTCTTCCTCTTCATCTTCTTCGTCTTCTTTCTCGTCTCTGCCTTCTTCTCCTTCCTATTCTTCTTCTCATTCTTCTTCTCCTTCTTCTTCTTCTTCTTCTTCTTCTTTTTCTTCTTCTTCAACTTCTACTTCTTTTTCTTCTTCTTCTTCTTCTTCTCCCTCTTCCTCTTCTTCTTCCCTATCCTATTCTACTACTTCTTCTTTATTATCTTTTTCTTCTCTACTTCTTCTTCTTCTTCTTCAACTACTACTACTTCTTCTTCTTCGTTGTCTTCTTCTTATACGCTCTTCTTTTTCTTCTTTTTCTTCTTGTTCTTCTTCTTCGTCTTCTTCTTCTTGTTCTTCTTTCTCTTGTTCTTCATCATCATCTTCTTTTTCTTCTTCTTCTTCTTCTTCTTCTTATTCTTCTACTTTATCTTCAACTTCTTCTTCTTTTTCATCTTCTTCTCCTTTGCCCTTTTCTTCTTCTACTTCTGCTTCTTATTCTTCTACTTCTTCTTCTTTCTCTTCATCATACTCTTCTTCTTGTTCTTCTTTCTCTTCTTCTTCTTCTACTTCTTCTTCTTCATCTTCTTTTTCTATTCTCCTTTTTTCTCTTCATCTTCTTCTTCTTTTCTTTCTTCTTATTTTCTTTCTTCTACTTCACCTTTGTCTTCCACTTTTTCTTCTTCTTCTTCTTCTACTAGTTTGTCTTCTTCCTCTTCTTCTTTGTCTTCTTCTTCCTCTTACATCTTCAACTTCTTATTTGCCTTCTTCTTCTTTGTCTTCTTCTTCTTTGTCTTCTTCTTCTTCTTCTTCTTCTCCTTCTTCTACAACTACTACTACTACTTTTTCCTTCTACTTCTACATATTCTTCTTCTTCTTCTTCTTGTACTTCTTTTTCTTCTTCTCCTTCTTCTTCTTCTTATTATTGTTCTTCTTCTTCCACTTCTATTACACCTTTTTCTTCTTCTTCTTCTTCTTCTTCTTCTTCATGTTCTTCTTCTTCTTTTTCTTCTTCTTCCTCTTCCTCTCCTTCTTCTTTCACTTTATCATCATCTTCTTCTACTAAAATAACTTCTTCTTCTTCACCTTATTATTATTACTATTATTATTATTTTCCTTCTTCTTCTTCATCTTCATCATCTTCTTCTTCTTCTTGTTCTTCTTCTTCTTCTTCTTCTTCCTCCTCCTCTTCTTCTTCTTCTTCATCGTCTTCTTCTTCTTCGTCTTCATCTTCTTCCTTTTCTTCATCATTTTCTTCTTCATCTTCTACTTTTTCTTTTTTTTTCTTCTACAACATCTTCTTCTTCTTTTTCTTCTTAGTCCTCTTCTTTTCTTCTTCTCCTTCTTCTTCTTTTTCTTCTTTTTCTTCTTTTACTTCTACTTCTTCTTGTTCTTCTTGTTCTTTATCATCTTATTCTTCATCTTAATTTTCATCTTCTTCACCTTCTTCGTCTTCTTCTTCTTGTTCTTCTTCTTTTTCTCCTTCTTATTGTTTATCTTTGTCTTCTTTTTCTACTTCTTCTGCTTCTTTTTATTTTTTAATTTCTTCTTCTTCATTATCTTCATCTTCTTTATCTTCATCTTCTTCTTCTTTGTCTTCTTCTTCGTCTTCTTCTACTTCTCCTTCTTCTTCTTCCCCTCTTCTCTTTCTTATTCTTCTTCTCCTTCTTCTCTACTACTTCTTCTTCCACTTCTTCTTCTCCTTCTTCTTTGCTTTCTTCTTCCTCATCTTCTTCTTCTTCTTCTCCTTCTTATTATTTATCTTCAACTTCTTCTTCTTCATTTTCTTCTTCTTCTTCTTCTACTTCTTCAACTTCTTCTGTTTCATTGTCTTCAACTTCTTTATCTTCATCTTCTTCTTCTTTGTCTTCATGTTCTTCGACTTCTTCTTCTTCTCCTCTTCTCTTTCTTCCTCTTCTCCTTCTTCTTCTTCTACTTCTTCTTCCCCTTATCCTTCTCCTTCCTCTTTTCTATCTTCTTCTTCTTCTTCCTCATTTTCTTTAACTTCTTCTTCTTCTTCTTCTTCATCTTCTTCTTTCTTCTTCTTCTTCTTATTCTTCTTCTTCTTTTTCTTATCGGTATTTTTCTTCTTTTTATTCGTCTTCTTCTTCTTCCTTTTTTTCTTCTTCTTCGTCTTCTTTTTCTTCTTCTTCCTCTACTTCCCATTCTTCTTCTTCTTCTTTGTCTACATCTTCTTCTTCTTCTTCTTCTTTTTCTTGCCCTTCTTCTTCTTCTTCTTCTTCTTCTTCTTCTTTTGCTTCTTCTTCATCTTCTTCTTCTTCTTCTTCTTTTTCTTCTTCCTCTTCTTCTATTTCGTCTTCTTCATCGTCGTGATCCTATTCTTCTTCTTCTTCTTGTTCTTCCTCCCCTTCTTCTTCTTCGTCTTCATTTTGTCTCTCCTCATCTTCTTATTTTTCTTCTTCTTCTTCTTCTTCTAAATCTTATTCTTCTTCTTCTTCTTCTTCTTCTTCTTTTTCCTCTTCTTCTTTTTCTTCATTGTTTCCTTCTTCTTCTTCCCATTATTCTTTTTCTTCTTCTTCTTCATCTTCTCCTTTGTCTTCTTCTTCTTTTTCATCATCTTATTTTACTTCTTTTTCCACTTCTTCTTCTCCTTCTTCTCCTACTACTTCCTCTTCTTATTCTTCTTCTTTTTCGTCGTCTTCTGCTTCCTCGGCTTCTTCTTCTACTTTGTCATCTTCGTCTCCTTCATCTTCTTCTTCTTCTTCTTGGTTCTCTTCTTATTCTTCTTCTTCTTCTTCTTCTTCCACTTCTTCTTATTCTTCTTGCTCTTCTTCTTCTTTTTCTTCTTCTTCTAGTTCTTCTACATCTTCTTCTTCTTCTTCATGTTCTTCTTCTTCTTCTTGTTCGTCTTCTTCATCATCGTCATCCTCTTCCTTTTCTTGACCTTTTTCTTCTTCTTTTTCTTCATCTTCTTCTTCTTCTTCTTCTTTCTATTCTTCTTCATCTTATCCTTCTCCTTCTCTTTCTTCTTCTTCTTCTTCTTCTTCTTCTTAGTCTTCTTGTTCTACTTCTTCTTCTTATTATTATTATTCTTATTCTTATTCTTGTTCTTCTTTTTCTTTTTCATCTTCCTCTTGTTCTTCTTCTTCTTCTTCTTCTTCTTAAACTTTTCTTCTTCTTCTTCTTCTTCTTCGTCTTCTTCTTCGTCTTCTTCTTCGTCTTCTTCTTCTTCTACTTCTTCTTCTTCTTCTTCTTCTTCTTCTCCTTCTCCTTCTTCCTCTTCTTTTTCTTCTACTTCTTCATCTTCTTATTCTTCTCATTCTTATTCTTCTCATTCTTCTTCCTCTTCTTCTTTTTCTTCTTCTTTTTCTTTCACTTCTTTATCATCTTCTTAATCTTCTTCAAGTTCTTCATCATCTTCTTCTTCTTCTTCTTCTTCTTCTCTATCTTGTTCTTCTTCATCATCTTCTTCTTCTTCTTCTACAACTGTATCTCCTCCTTCTTCTTCTTCTCCTTCTTCTTCCTATTCTTCTTTTTTTCTACTTCTTCTTTTTCTTCTTCTTCTTCTATTTCTTCTTCTTCATCATCATCATCATCTTCATCATCATCTTCTTCTTCATCTTCTACTACTTCTACTTCAAAAATTCCTTCTTCTTCTTCTTCTTCCTCTACTTCTTCCCCTTTCTTTTCATTGTCTTCTTATTCTTCATCTTCATCTTGTACTTCTTCATCATCTTCTTCTTCTTCTTCGCCTTCTTTTTCGTCTTTGTCTTCTTCTTCTCCTTCTTATTCTTCTTCTCATTCTTCATCTTTGTCTTGTTTTTCTTCTTCTTACTCTTCATCTTCTTTTTCCTCTTCTTCTTCTTCTTGTTTTTCTTCTTCTTCTTCTTCTTCTCCCTCTCCCTCTTCTTCTTTCCTTTCTTATTATACTACTGCTTCTTCTTCTTAATCTTTTTCTTCTCTACTACTTCTTTTTCTTCATCGTCTTCTTCTTCATTATCTTCTTCTTCAGCTTCTTCTTTTTCTATTACTTCTCCATCTTCCGCTTCTTCTTCTTCTTCATCTTCTTCTTCTTTGACTTCTTTGACATCTTCTTCTTCTTCTTCTTCTTCATCTTCTTGTTCTTCTTCTTTCTCTTCTTCTTCATCATCATCATCTTCTTTTTGTTTTTCTTCTTCTTCTTGTTCTTCTTCTTCTTCTTCTTTATCTTCATCTTCTTCTTCTTCTTCTTCTCCTTTGCCCTCCTCTTCTTCTACTTCTACTTCATCTTCTTCTTCTTCTTCCACTACTTCTTCTTATTCTTTCTCTTCACCATCCTCTTTTTCTTCTTCCACTTCTACTTCATCTTCTTCTTCTCTCTCTTCAACATCCTCTTCTTCTTCTTCTTCTTCCCCTTCTTCTCCTTCTTCTTTGTAATCTTCCTTTTTGTATTCTCTTTTTTATTTCTTCTTCTTCTTTCCCTTTTCCTTCTTGTTTTTCCTTTTCTTCATCTTTGTCTTCATCTTTTTTCTTCTACATCTTCTTCTTCTTCTTCTTCTTCTTTGTCTTCATCTTCATCTTCTTCTTCTTCTTCTTTGTCTTCTTCTTCTTTCTCTTCGCCTTCCTCAACCTCTTATTTGTCTTCTTCTTCTTCTTATTCTTCTTCTTCTACTACTACTACATGTTTTTTCCTTCTTCTTCTTCTTATTCTTATTCTCTTTCTTATTGTTGTTGTTGTCCTTCTTCTTCCTCTTCTTCTTCTACTCCTTTTTCTTCTTGTTCTTCTTCTTCTTCTTTCTTTCTTCCGCTCTTCTTCTTCTTTCGCTTTATCATCTTCTTCTTCTTCTTCTTGTTTCTTTTTATCATCTTCTTCTTCATCTTCCTCTTCTTCTTCTTTTACTTCTACTTCTTCTTCTTCCTCTTCTTCATCTGCTTCTTCTTCTTCTTCTTCTTCTTTTTCTTCTTCTTGTTCTTCATCATCTTCATAATCATCATCATCATCTTCTTCTTCTTCTTCTAAATTTTTTCTTCTCCTTCTTCGTCCACTTCTTCTTCATTTCTTCTTCTAATTCTTCTTCTTCTTCTTCTTCTTCAACTTCTTCTTCATCTTCTTCTTCTTCCTCATTTTCTTCTTCTTCTTTTCCTTTTTCTTCTACTCCTTCATCTTCTTCTTCTTCTCCTTATTCTTCTTTTTCTTCGTCTTCATCTTCTTCTTCTTCTTCATTTCGCCTTCTTCTTCTTCTTCTTTTTCTTCTTCTTGTTCCTCTTCTTTTTCTTCCTCTTCTTATTCTTTTTTTGGTTCTTCTTCTTGATCTTCTTCTTCTTCTTCTTCTTCTTCGTCTTCTTCCTCTTCTTCTTCTTCTTCATATTCTTTAATATTTTCTTCTTCTTTTTGTCCTTCTTTTTGTCCTTCTTTTTCTTAATCTTCGTCTTTTTTCTTCTTCTTCTTCTTGTTCTACTACTTTGTCTTCTTCTTCTTCTTCATTTTCCTCTTCTTATTCTTCGTCAACGTCTTGCTCATCTTCTTCTTCTTCTTATTCTCCTTCTTCTTCTACTTCGTCATCTTCTTTTTTGTCTTCTTTTTTTGTTCTTTTTCTTCTTCTTCTTCTATTTCTTCTTCTTCTCCTATTTCTTCTTCTTCTCCTATTTCTTCTTCTTCATCTTCTCAACTTCTTCTTTTTCTTCGTCTTCTTCTTCTTTCCCTTCTTCTTCTTCTTCTTCTTCTCTCTCTTCTTCTTCTTCTTATTCTTCTTTGTCTTCTTCTTCTTCTTCTTCTTCTTTATTGCCTTCTTCTTCTTCTCTTTCTTCTTCAACTTCTTCTTCTTTTTCTTCTTCTTCTTCTTTGTCTTCTTCTTCTTCTTCAACTACTTCTCTTTGTTCTTCTTCTTCGTTATCTTCTTCTTCTACTACTAATTATACTAGTTCTTCCTCTTCTTCTATTTCTTAGTCTACTTCTTCTTCTTCTTCTTCTTCTTCTTCTTCTTCTTCTTTTTCTCCTTTCCTTCTTCTTCTTCTTCTTCTTCTACTTTTGCGTCTTCTTCTTGTTCTTTTTCTTCTTCTCATTCTTCATCTTCTCCTTCTTCTTCCTCTTCTTCTTCTTCTCTTCTTCTTCTCATTCTCGTTCTTCTGCTTCTTCTGCTTCTTCTTCTTATTCTTATTCTTCTTCTTCTCTTCTTCTTTTACCTCTTCTCCATCTTCTTCTTCTTTTTCATGTTCTTCTTCTATTTCTTCATCTTCTTCTTTTTCTTCCCCACCTTTTTCTTCTTCTTCGATTTATTCTTCTTCTTTCTTTTCTTCTTCTTCTTTTTCTTCAAATTCTTCTTCTTCATTTCGCCTTCTT
This sequence comes from Vanilla planifolia, assembly GCA_023846275.1. NCBI lineage: Eukaryota > Viridiplantae > Streptophyta > Magnoliopsida > Asparagales > Orchidaceae > Vanilla > Vanilla planifolia. Next base: position 26,522 of record JAIUJO010001374.1, read on the forward strand.
CTTCTTCTTCTTCTCATTCTTCATCATCTTCTTCTTCTTCTTCTTCTTCCCCTTCGTCTTCTTCTTCCCCTTTTGCTTCTTCTTCCTGATCTTCTTCTTCTTCTTCTTTTTCTTCTTCTTGTTCTACATCTTTTTCTTTTTCTTCATCTTCTTCTTCTTCCTCCTCTTCTTCTCCTTATCCTTCCTCTTCTTCTTCTTCTAAATCTTCGTAACGATCATGTTCATCATCCTCTTCTTCTTCTTCTTCTTCTTCCACTTCTTCATCTTCTTCTTCTTCTTTCTCTTCTTTGTCTTCTTCAACTCCTTCTTCTCCATCTACTTCTGCTTCTTCATGTTGTTCTCCTTCATCTTCTTATTCATCATCATCATCATCATCATCTTCTTCTTCTTCTTCTTCTTCTTCTTCTTCTTTTTCATCATCTTTTTCTTCTTCTTCTACTTCTTTTTCATCTTCTTCTTCTTCTTCTTCCTCTTCTTCTTCTTCTTCTTCTTCTTCTTCTCCTCCTCCTCCTTCTTCTTGTTCTTGTTCTTCTTCTTATTCTTCTCCTTCTTCTTCTTCTTCACCTTCTTCTTCTTCTTCTTTCTCTTTATCTTCTTCTTCGCCTTCTTCTTCTTCATCTTCCTCTTCATGAGCATCTTCTTCTTCTTCTTCTTCTTCTTCTTCTTTGTCTTCTTCTTCTTCTTCTTCTTCTTCTTTTCTTCTTTCTCTTCTTCTTCTTTGTCTTCTTTGTCTTCTTTGTCTTCTTTGCCTTCTTTGACTTCTTATTCTTCATCATCATCTTTTGCTTCTTCTTCTTCTACTTCTTCTAATTTTTCTTCTTCCTCTTCCTCTACTTCTTCTTCTTCTTCTTCTTCCTCATCCTCTTCTTCTTTTACCTCTTCTTCCTCCTCTTATTGTTCTTCTTTTTCTTCTTCATCATTATCTTTTCCTTCTTCTTCTACTTCTTCTTAATCTTCATCTTATTCTTCTCCTCTGTCTTCTTCTTCATTTTCTTTTTCTTTTTCTTCGTCTTTGACTTCTTGATCTTCATCTTCTTCTTCTTCTTCTTCTTCTATTTATTTTTCTTCTTCTATTTCTTATTCTTCTTCTTCTATTTCTTCTTTTTCGTCTTCTTCAACTTCTTCTTTGTCTTCTTCTTCTTTGTGTTCTTCTTCTAGTCCTTCTTCTTCTTCTTCTTCTTCTTTTTCTACTTCTTCTCCTTCTACTTCTTCTTCTTCTTCTTCTTCTTCTCCTGGTTCTTCTTTTTCTTCTTTTTCTTCTTCTCCCTCTTCTTTGCCTTCTTCACCTTCGTCTTCATCTTGCACTTGTTCACCTTCTTCTTTTTTTTTTCTTCTTCTAAATCTACTTCTTCTTCTTCTTCTTCGTCTTCTTTCCCTTCTTCTTCTTCTTCTTCTTCTTCTTCTTCTTCCTCTTATACTTCTTCTTCTACTTCTTTTCCTCTTCTTATCCTTCTTCTTTTTCTTCTTCTTCTTCTTCTTCTTCTTCTTCTTATACTTCTTCTTCTTCTTCTTGTTCTTCTTCTTCTTCTTCAGCTTCCTTTACTTCCTCTTCGCCTTCCTCTTCTTCTTCTTCTTCTTCTTCTTCTTCTTCTACTAATCTTCTTCATCTTCTTCTAATCTTCTTCTTCTTCTTTTTCTTCTTGTTTTTCCTCTTCTTCCTCCTCTTCTTCCTCGCCTTCGTCTTCTACTTCTTCTTCTTGGTCTTCTTCTACTTCCTCTTCTTCTTCTTCGTCATTTTCTTCTTCTCTTTCTTCGTCTTCTCCTTCTTCTTGATAATTTTCTTCTTCTCATTCCTCTTCTTCATCTTCTTCTTCTTCCTTTTTTTCTTTCTTTTCTTCCTTTTCTTCATCTTCTTTTTCTTCTTCGTCTTCCTCTTCTTCTACTTCTTCTTGTTTTCTTCTTCTTCTTCTTTTTCTTCTTCTTCTTCTTCTCCTTCTCATTCTACTTCTCCTTCTTCTTCTTCTTCTCCTTCTCCTTTTTTATCATATTCTACATCATTTTCTTTCTATTCTCCTTTATCGCCAACTTCTTCTTCTTCGTCGTCTTCTTCTTCTTCTTCTTCCTCCTCCTCTTCATCCCATTCTTCTTTGTCTTGCTTTTCTTCTTTATCTTTTTCTTCTTCTCCTTCTTCTTTTTCTTCTTTGTTTCCTTCTTCTTCTTCTTCTTCTTCTTCTCCTTCTTCCTCTTCTTCTTCTACATCTTCTTCTTCTTTTTCTTCTTCATCCAGCACTTCGTCAACTTCTTCTTCTCATTCTTTTCCTTCACCATCTTCATCATCAACAACTTCTTCTTCTACCTCCTCTTTTACTACTTCTTCTTCTTCTTATTTCTCTTCTACTTCTGCATCTTCTTCTTCTCCTGCTCCTTCTTCATCTCCTTCTTCTTCTTCTTCTTCTTCCCCTTTTTTGTCCACTTCATCTCTACTTCTTCTTCTTCTTTGTCTTATTGTTCATTGTGTCCCTCTTCTTCTTTTTCATCTTCCTTTTCTTCTTCTTCTTCTTCTTATTTTTCTTCTTCTTCTTCTTCTTCTACCTCTTCTTCATCTTCTTCTTCTTCTTCTTCTTCCTCTTCTTCCTCTTTTTCTTCTTCTTCTTCTTCTTCTTCTTCATCTTCTTCTTTTTCTTCTTTCACCTCCTTGTCTTCTTCTTCTTTTAGTACTACTTCTTCATCTTCTTCTTCTCCTTTTTCTTTTTCTTAATCTTCTTCTTCTTTGTCGTCTTCTTCTTCATCTCCGTCTTCTATTTCTACTTCCTCTACTTCTGCTTCGTCTCCTTCTTCTTCTTCTTCTTCTCCATCTTTTTCGTCATCTTCTTCATTCTTCTTCATTTTCTTCTTCTTTGTCTTCATCTTCTTCTTTCTCTTCGTCTGCTTCCTCTTTTGCTTTTTCTTCTTCTTCATCAACTTCTCCTTCGTCTTCTTCTTTTTCTTCTTTTTCACCATCTACATCATCTTCTACTACTTCTTCTTCTCCTCCTTCTTCTTCTATTTCTTTTTCATCTTCCTCTTTTTCTTTATCTTGTTCTTCTTCTTCTTCTTCTACTACATTTTCTTATCAACTTCTTCATTGTCTTCATCATCATCATCATCATCACCATCATTATATTTTTCTTCTTCTTCTTCATCACCTTCTTCTGTTTCATGTTCTTCTTCTTCTTGTTCTTCTTTTCCTTCTTATTGTTCTTCTTGTTCTTCTTTTCCTTCTTATTGTTCTTCTTGTTCTTCTTCTTCATCTTCTTCCTCCTCCTCCTCCTCTTCTTCTTCTTCAACTTCTACATCTTCTTCTTCTACTACTACTACTTCATCTTCTTCTTCTTCTTCTTGTTCATCTTATTGTTCTTCTTCTTCTTCTTCTTGGACATCTACTTCTCTTTCTTACTCTTCTTCTACTTCTTCTTCTTCTTCTTCTTCTTCTTCTTCTTCTTCTTCTTCTTCTTCTACTTCTTCTTCTTCATCTTCTTCTTCTACTTCCACTTCTTCTT
>JAIUJO010001374.1:35000-37500 GCA_023846275.1 Vanilla planifolia
TTCTTCTTCTTCTTCTACTTTTTCTTTTTCTTCTTCTTTTTCTTCTTCTTCTTCTTGTTTGTGTACTTACTCTTCTTCTTTGTCTATTTTTTTCTTCTTCATCATCTTCTTCTTATTCTTCTTATTGTTGCTCTTCTTCTTCTTCTTCAGCTTCTACAGCTACTTTTTCATCTTGTTCTTCTTCTTCTCCTTCTTCTTCTTCTTCTTCTTCTCCTCCTCCTCCTCCTTCTTTTCTTCTTCTTATTCTTATTCTTATTCTTATTCTTCTTCTTCTTTGTCTTCTTCTTCTTCTTCATCATTGTTTTCTTCTTCTGCTTCTTCTTCTTCTTCTTCTTCTTCTTTCTATTATTCTTTTCTTCTTCTTCTTGTTCTTCTTCGTCTTCTTCTTCTTCTTCTTCTCTTCCATCTCCTTCTTTGTCAACTTCTTCTTATTCTTCTTTGTCTTCATAATCATCTTCTTCTTGTTGTTCTCCTTCTTCTTCTTCTTCTTCTTCTTCTTCCACCTCTTCCTTTTCTTCTTTGCCTACCCCTTCTTCTTCTTCTTCTTCTTCATCTTCTTCTTCATCTTCTTCTTCTTCTTCTTCTTCTTCCTCCTCCTCCTCCTCCTCTTTGTCCTTCTTCTTCTTCATCTTCTTCTTCTGCTTCTTCTTCTACTTCTTCTTTTATTCTTCTTCTTCTTCCTTGTCTTCTTCTTTTTCCTTCTTGTCTTCTTCTTCTTTTCCTTCTTCTTCTTCTTCTTCTTCTTCTTCTCCTTCATCATCATCATCTTCTTCTTGTTGTTCTTCTTCTACTTCTTCTTCTTCTTGTTCTTGTTCTTCTTCTTCTTCTTCTTCTTCGACTTCTTCATCTTTTTCTTCTTCTTCCTCTTCTTCTTCTTCTTCTTCTTCTTTTTGTTCTTCTTCTTCTTCGCCTTTCTTCTCTTCTTCTTCTTCTTCTTCTTCTTCTTCTTCGTCTTCTTCTTGTTATTCTTCATCTCTTTCTTCTTATACTTCTTCTTCCTGTCCTCCTTCATCTTCTTCTTCTCCATCCTCATCATCATCTTCTTCTTCTTCCTCTTTTTCTTTTTCTTCTTCTTCTTCTTTGTCTTAGTCTTCTTCTTCTTCGTCTTCTTATTCTTCTACTTCTTCTTCTTTATCTTCGACTTCTTCTTCTTCTTTTTCTTCTTTTTTTGTCTTCTTCTTCTACTTCCTCGACTTCTTCTTCTTCTCCTTCTTCATCTTCTTCTTATTCATCTTCGTCTACTTGTTCTTGTTCTTCTTCTTCTTCTTCTTTTTCTTCTTCTTCTTTTTCTTCTTCTTCTTTGTCTTCTTCTTCTTCTTCTTCTTCTTCTTCTTCTTCTCCTACTTCTTGTTCTTCTACTTCTTCTACTTCTTCTTCTGCTTCTTCTTCTTCTTCTAATTCTTCTTCTTCATCTCCTTCTTCTTCTTCCTCTTCTTCTTCTTCTTCTTCTTCTTCTTCTTCTTCTTATTCTTCTTCTTCTTCTCCTTCTTCTTCTTCTTCTTCTACTTCTTCCACTTCTTCTTCTCCATCTTCTTTGCTTTCTTCTTCTTCTTCTTCTTCTTCTTCTTCTTCTTCTACATCTTCTTCTTCTTCTTCTCCTTCTTTTTGTTCTTCTTCTTCCTCTTCTTCTTTTTCTTCTTCGTCTTCTTCTTCTTCTTCTTCTTCTCACTCTAGTTCTTCCTCTTCTTCTTGTTCCTCTTCATTATCATCATCATCATCTTCTTCTTCTTCTCTTTCTTCTTCATTTTCTTCTTCTTTTTCTTCTTCTTCTTGATCTTCTTCTCCTTCTTCTTCTTCTACTCCTTATTCTTTTCTCCTTCTTTTACTTCTTTATCTTCTTCTTCTACTACTACTTCTTTTCCTTCTTTTTCTGCTTCTTCTTCTTTTTCTTCTTCTCGTTCTTCTTCTTCTTCTTCCACTTCTTCTTCTTCTTCTTCTTCTCCTTCTTCTTTTTCTCCTTCTTCTTCTTCTTCTTCTTCTTATTCTTTTTATTCTTCTTATTCTTCTTCTTCTTCTTCCTCTTCTTTATTCTTCTCCTTATTCTCTTCTTGTTGTACTTCTTCTTGTTCCTTTTCTTCTTCTTCTTCTTCTTCATATTCTTATTTTTATTCACCATCTTCTTCTTTATCTTCTTCTTCAACTTCTTCTACTTCTTCTTCTTCTTTTTATTCTTATTCTTCTACTTCTACTTCTTCCTCTTCTTCTTCTTCTTCTCCTTCATCTTCTTTTATTTCTTTTTCTTCATCCGCTTCTTCTTCATCATTATCTTCATCATCTTCTTCTTATTCTTCTCCTTCTGCTTCTTCTTCTCCTTCTCACTTCTTATTCTTGTTCTTTTTCTTCTTTTTCTTCCTATTCTTATTCTTATTTTTATTCATCATCTTTTTCTTCATCTTCTTCTTCTTCTTCTTCTTCTTCTTTCTCTTCTTACTCTTCTGCTTCTTCTTCTTCTTCTCTTCTGCTTCTTCTTCTTCTTCTACTTCTTCTTCTTCTTCTTCAT
>JAIUJO010001944.1:27500-30000 GCA_023846275.1 Vanilla planifolia
TCTTATTCTTCCTCTTATTCTTCTTCTTTTTACTCTACTTCCTCCTTCTCTTCTTCTTCTTCTTCTTCTTCCTCATCTTTTTCCTACTCTTTTTCTTCTTCTTGCTCTAATTCTTCATCTTCTTCTTCTTCTTCTTCTTCTTCTTCTTCTTCTTCTTCCATTTCTTTTTCTTCTTCTTCGTCTTCTTCGTTGTCTTCTTAATCTTCTACAACTTCCTCTTCTTTTTCTTCTTCCTCTACTTCTTCTTCTTGTTCTTCTTCTTCTTCTTCTTCTTCTTCTTCTTCTTCTTCTTTTTCCTTTTCTATTATTTCTTCTTCTTCTTCTCCTCATTCTTCTTCTTCTTCTTCTTCTTCTTCTTCTTCGTCTTCTTCTTCTTCTCCATCTTCTTCTTCCTCTTCTTCTTCTTCTTCTTTTTGTTCTTCTTCTTCTTCTTCTTCTTCTTCTTCTTCTCTTTCTTCTTCTTCTTCTTCATCCCCTTCTTCTTCTTCTCCTTCTTCTTCTTCCACTTGTTCTTCTTCTTTTTTCTTCTTCTACTTCTTCTTCTTCTCCTCTTCCTTCTCCTTCTTCTTCTTTTCTTCTTCTTCTTCTTCTTCTTATTCTTCTTCTTCTTCTTCTTCTTCTTCTTCTTATTCATCTTCGTCTTCTTCTTCTTCCTCTTCTTACTCTACTTCCTTTTCTTCCCTTTCTTTCTTTTCTTCCCTTCCATCTTATTTTTCTTCTTCTTCTTTTTCTTCTTCTTTTTCTTCTTCTAATTCTTCTTATTTTTCTTGTTCTTCTTCTTCTTCTTCTTTCACTTCCTCTTCTTCTTCTTCTTCTCCTTCCTCCTCTTCTTCTTTTTCCTCTTGTCCTTCCACTTCATCTTCTTCCACATCTTCTTTTACATCTTCTTCATCTTCTTCATTGTCTCCTTCTTCCACTTCTTCCTCTTCTTGATCTTCTTCTTCCTTTTCTTCTTCTTCTTCATGTTCTTAGTCTTCTTCTTCTTCTTCTTCTTCTTCTTCTTCTTCTTCCTCTTCCCCTTCTTCCTTTTCTTCCTCTTCTTCCTCGTCTTTTGCTTCTTCCACTTCTTTGCTATCTTCTTCTTGTTATTCTTCTTCCACTTTTTCTTCTTTGTTTCCCCTTTTTTCATCCTGTTCTTCTTTATCTTCGTCTCCTTCTTCTTCTTATTCCTCTTCCCCTTCTTCTTCTCCCACTTCTTCCCTTTCTTCCTCTTCTTCTTCTTCTTCTTCTTCTTCTCCTCCTCCTACTTCTTCTTCTTCTTCTCCTCCTCCTCCTTCTTCTTCTTCTTCGTCTTCTTTTTCGTCTTCAACAATTACTTCTTCTTCTTCTTCTTCTTCTTCTTATTCTACTTCTTCCCCTTCTTCTACCTCTTCTCTTCTTCCTTTTCTTCTTATTCTTCTCTATCTTCCTCTTCTTCTTCTACTTCTTCTTCTTTCTTTTCTTCTTCTTCTTCCTCCTATTTTTCTTCTTCTTCTTCTTCTTCTTCTCTTTCCTTTTCATCTACTTCTTCTTCTTCTTCTTCTTGTGCTATTTCACCTTCTTCTTTTTCTTTTCCTTTTACTTCTACTTTTTTTGCTTTTCACCTTGTTCTTATTCTTCTTCTTCTTCTTTTGCTCTTCCCCTTCTTCTTCCTCCTCTTCTGTGACTCTTCTTCTTCTTCTTCTACTTCTTCTTCAACTACTACTACTAATTCTTCTTCTTCTTCTTCTTCTTCTTCTTCTTCTTATTATTCTTCTTCTTCTTCTTCTTCCTCGTCGTCCTCCTTCTCCTCCACTTCATCTTTTTCTTCTTCTTCTTCATGTTCTTCTTCGTGTTCTTCTTCTTCATCTTCTAAATGCTTTTCTTCTTCTTCTTCCTCTTCTTCTTCCTCTTCTTCTTCCTCTTCCTCTCCTCCTCCTCCTTCTTCCTCTTCTTCTTCTTCTTCATGTTCTTCTTCTTCTTCTTCCTCCTCCACCATTTGTTACTCTACTTCCTCTTCTTTCCCTTCTTTCTTTACTTCCCTTTCTTCTTTTTCTTCTTCTTTTTCTCCTTCTCCTTTTTTCTTCTTCTTTCTTCTTCTTCTTCTTCTTCTTCTAATTCTTCTTTTTTTTACTTCTTCTTCTTCTTCTTTCTCTTCCTCTTCTTCTTACTCTCCTTCCCCTACTTCTTCTTTTTCTTGTCCTTCATCTTCTTCTTCTTCTTCTTCTTCTTCCAGTTCTTCTACTTCCACTTCTTCTTCATCTTCTTCATCTTCTTCATCTTCTTCTTATTCTTCTTCTTCCTCTTATTCTTCTTCTTCTTCTTCTTCTTCTCCATATTCCTCTTCTTGTTCTTGTTATACTTCTTCTTTTTCTTCTTCTTCTTCATCCCTTTCTTCCACTTCCTCTTCTTTTTCTTCTTCTTCTTTTTCTTCTTCTTCCTCTTCTTCTTCATCTTCTTGTTCTTCTTCTTCTATTTCTTCTTCTTCTTCTTCTTCTTCTTCTTTTTCTTCCTCTTCTTCTTCATCTTCTTCTCCTTATTT
>JAIUJO010001944.1:55000-59821 GCA_023846275.1 Vanilla planifolia
TTTCTTCTTCTTCTTGACATCATCTCCTTTTTCTCTTTCTTCTTCTTCTTCTTTTTCTTTTTCTTCATCTTCTTCTTCATCAACCTCATCCTCCTCTTCTTCTTCTTCTTCTTTTTCTTCTTCTTATTATTATTATTATTCTTATTCCACTTCTTCTTCTTCTTCAACTTCTTCTTCTTCTTATTCTTATTCTTCTTCTTCTTCTTCTACTTCTTCTTCATCTTCTCCTTCTTCTTCTTCTATTGCTTCTTACCCTCCATCTTCCTCCCCCTCCTCCCCCTCCTCCCCCCTCGTTCTTCTTCTTCATCTTGTTGTTGTTGTTGTTGCTCTTCTTCTTCTTCTTCTTCTTCTTCATCTTCTTCATCTTCTTCTTCTTCTCCCTCTTCTTCTTCTTCTTCTTCTTCTTCTTCTTCCTCTTCCTCCTCTTCTTTTCTCATTCTTCTTCTTCTTCCTTTTCTTCTTCTTCTTGTCCTTCTTCTTCTTCTTCTTCTCCTTCTTCTTCTTCATTTTCTTCTTTTTCACTTCTTCTTCTTCTTTTTCTTCTTCTTCTTGTATTTCATATTCTTCTTCCTCTTCTTCCTCTTCTATCTTTTCTTCCCCTTCTTCCTCTTCTTCCTCTTCTTCTTTTTCATCTACTTTCTATTCTGCTTCGTTGTTTTCCTCTTCTTCTTCTTCTTCTCCTTCTACTTCTTCCTACTCTCCTTCCACTTCTACTTCTTCTTCTTTTTGTTCTTCCGTTTCTTTGACTTCTTTCGTTTCTTCGTCTTTTTTTCTCTTCTCTTCTCCTGCTTCTTCTTCTTCTTCTTTGACTTCTTCTTGTGGTTTCCCTCTTCTTCTTCTTCATCTTCTTCTTCTTCTTCTTCTTCTTCTTCTTCTTCTTCATCTTCTTTTTCTTCTTCTTCTTCAACTTCTTCATCATCATCATCATCATCTTCTTCTTCTTTTTCTTCTTCTTGTTCTTCTTCTTTTTCCTCTTCTTCTTCTTCTACTCCATCTTCTTCTTCTTCTTCATCTTCCTCTTCTTCTTCTTCCTCTTCTCCTTCTTCTTCTTTTTCTTCTTCTTCTTTCTTTTCCTCTTCTTCTTGTTCTTAGTCTTCTTCTTCTTTTTCATCATCATCTTCTTCTACTTTCTCTTCTTCTTCTTCTACTTCTTATTCTTCTTCCTTTTCTTCCACTTGAACCCCTTCTTCTTCTTGTTTAACTTCTTCTTCTTCTTCTCCCTCTTCTTCAACATCTTTAACTTCTTCTTCTTCTACTTCTACTTCTTCCTCCTCTTCTTCTTCTTCTTCTCCTTCTTTCTCTTCTTCTTCTGCTTCTTTTTCTTCCTCTCTTCTTTTTCTTCCTCATCTTCTTGTTCTTCTTGTTCTTCTTCTTCCTCTTCTTATTTTTCCTGTTCCTCTACTCTTTCTTCTTCTTTGCCTTCTTCTTGTTCTTCTTCTTCTTCTTCTTCTCCTTCTATTTCTACTTCTTCTTCTAGTTCTCAGTTTTCTTCTTCTTCTTCTTCTTCTTCCTCTTTGTTGTTTTCTTATTCTTATTCTTATTCTTCTTCCTTTTCTTCCACTTCTCCCTCTTCTTTCCCTTCTATATGTTCTTCCCCTTCTTTTTTTTCTTTATCTTCTTCTTCATCTTCTTCTTCTACTACATCTTCTTCTTGTTCTTCTTCTTCTTTTTCTTTTTCTCCTTCCTCTTCTTCTTCTCCTTCTTCTACTACTTCTTCTTCATCTTCTTCTTCTTCTTCTTCTTTTTTGTCTTCTTATTCTACATCATTTTCCTCTTCTTCTTCTACTTCTTCCTCTTCTTCCTCTTCTTCTTCTTGTTCTTCTTTTTCTTCTTCTTTGCGTTCTTTTTCTCCTCCTTCTTCCTCTTATTTTTCTTCTTCATCTTCTTATTCTTCTCCTCTTCTTCTTCTTCTTCGTCTTCTTTTTCATCTTCTGCCTCGTCTTCTTCTTTTTCTCCTTCATCATTTACATCTACTTTTTCTTCTTCTTCTTTATTTTCTTCTTCTTCTTCTTCTTCTTTTTCTTCTTCTTTTTCTTCTTCTTCTTCTTCTTCTTTTTCTTCTTTTTCTTTTTTTCTTCTTCTTCTTCTTCCTCCTCCTCAACTTCTTCTTCTTCTGCTCCTTCTTCTTCTTCTTCCTCTTCTTCAACTACTTCTTCTTTGTCTTCTTCTTCTTCTTCTTCTAGTTCTTCTTCTTCTTCTTTTCTTCTTCTTCTTCTTCTTCTTCCTTTTCTTGCTCTTCAAATTCTTCATCTTCCTCCTCCCTCTTCTGCTGCTTCTTTTTCTTTTTTTTTCTTCTTCTTCTTCCTTTTCATGTTCTTCTTGTACTTCCTCTTCTTATTCTTCATCTTTTTTTCCTTTTCTTCTACTTCTTCTTTTTCTTCTTCTTTTTCTTCTTCTTTTCTTCTTCTTTTTCTTCCTCATCTTCTTCTTCTTCTTCTTCTTTATCTTCTTCTTCTACTACTTCTTCTTCATCTTCTTCTTCTTCCACTACTTCTTCATTCATCTTCTTATTCTTCTTCTTTCTTTTGTTCTTCTTCCTATTCTTTTTATTCTTCTTCTTCTTCTTCTTCTTCTTCTTCTCCTTCTTATTATTATTATTATTATTATTATTATTATTATTATTGTTATTATTATTATTATTATTATTATCATTATTATTCTTCTTCTTCCTTTTCTTTCTCTTCTCCCACTTCTTCTCCTTCTTCGCCTTCTTCCACTTCTTATTTTTCTTCTTCTTCTTCTTCATTTTCTTCTTCTTCTCCTTCTTATTCTTCTTCCTTTTGATACTGTTCTTCTTGTTCTTCCCCTTCTACGTTTTCTTCCCCTAATTCTTCTTCTTCTACTTCTTATTCTTCTTCCTTTTCTCCACTTGTACCCCTTCTTCTTCTTGTTTAACTTCTTCTTCTTCTTCTTCCTCTTCTTCAACATCTTTAACTTCTTTTTCTTCTACTTCTACTTCTTCCTCCTCCTCTTCTTCTTCTTCTCCTTCTTTCTCTTCTTCTTCTGCTTCTTCTTCTTCGTCTTCTTTTTCTTCCTCTTCTTCTTGTTCTTGTTCTTCTTCTTCTTCCTCTTCTTATTTTTCCTGTTCCTCTACTCTTTCTTCTTCTTTGCCTTCTTCTTGTTGTTCTTCTTCTTCTTCTTCTCCTTCTATTTCTACTTCTTCTTCTAGTTCTTAGTTTTCTTCTTCTTCTTCTTCTTCTTCCTCTTTGTTGTTTTCTTATTCTTATTCTTATTCTTCTTCCTTTTCTTCCACTTCTCCCTCTTCTTTCCCTTCTATATGTTCTTCCCCATCTTTTTTTTCTTTATCTTCTTCTTCTACTACATCATCTTCTTGTTCTTCTTCTTGATCTTTGTCTTCCTCTTCTTCTTTTTTTTTTCTCCTTCCTCTTCTTCTTCTCCTTCTTCTTCTTCTACTACTTCTTCTTCATCTTCTTCTTCTTCTTCTTCTTCTTTGTCTTCTTATTCTACATCATTTTCCTCTTCTTCTTCTACTTCTTCCTCGTCTTCCTCTTCTTCTTCTTGTTCTTCTTTTTCTTCTTCTTTGCGTTCTTTTTCTCCTCCTTCTTCCTCTTATTTTTCTTCTTCATCTTCTTATTCTTCTTCCTCTTCTTCTTCTTCTTCGTCTTCTTTTTCATCTTCTGCCTCGTCTTCTTCTTTTTCTCCTTCATCCTTTACATCTACTCTTTTTCTTCTTCTTCTTCATTTTCTTCTTCTTCTTCTTCTTCTTCTTTTCCTTCTTCTTTTTCTTCTTCTTCTTCTTCTTCTTTTTCCTTCTTTTCTTCTTCTTCTTCTTCCTCCTCCTCAACTTCTTCTTCTTCTTCTCCTTCTTCTTCTTCTTCTTCTTTTCTTCTTCTTCTTCCTCTTCTTCAACTTCTTCTTCTTCGTCTTCTTCTTCTTCTTCTTCTTCTTTTCTTCTTCTTCTTCTTCTTCCTCTTCTTCGTCTTCAAATTCTTCATCTTCCTCCTCCTCTTCTTCTTCTTCTTCTTCTTCTTTTCTTCTTCTTCTTCTTTTTCATGTTCTTCTTGTACTTCCTCTTCTTATTCTTCATCTTTTTTTCCTTTTCCTCTACTTCTTCTTCTTTTTCTTCTTCTTTTTCTTCTTCTTTTTCTTCCTCATCTTCTTCTTCTTCATCTTCTTCTTTATCTTCTTCTTCTACTACTTCTTCATCTTCTTCTACTACTTTTTCTTCATCTTCTTCTTCTTCCACTACTTCTTCATTCATCTTCTTATTCTTCTTCTTTCTTTTGTTCTTCTTCCTATTCTTTTTATTCTTCTTCTTCTTCTTCTTCTTCTTCTTCTTCTCCTTCTTCTTATTATTATTATTATTATTATTATTATTATTTTTATTATTATTATTATAATAATAATAATAATTATTATTATTATTATTATTCTTCTTCTTCTTCCTTTTCTTTCTCTTCTTCCACTTCTTCTCCTTCTTTGCCTTCTTCCACTTCTTATTTTTCTTCTTCTTCTTCTTCATTTTCTTCTTCTTCTCCTTCTTATTCTTCTTCCTTTTGTTACTATTCTTCTTGTTCTTCCCCTTCTACCTTTTCTTCCCCTTCTTCTTCTTCTTCTACTTCTTTTCTTCATATTCACCATCATCATCATCTTCTTCTTCCTCTACATCATCTTCTTCTTCTTTGTCTTCTTCTTCTTTGTCTTCTTCTTCTTCTTCTTTTACTTCTTCTTCATCATCTTCTTCTTCTTATTCCTATTCTTCTTCCTCTTCTTCCTTTTATTCTATTTTTTTCTCTTGTTCCTCATCTTCATTTTTTTCTTCTACTTCTTCTACTTCTTTATCTTCTTCTTCTTCTTCTT
>JAIUJO010002951.1:0-7500 GCA_023846275.1 Vanilla planifolia
AAGTAGAAGCAGAAGAAGAAGAAGAAGAAGAAGCAGAAGGAGAAAAAGTAGAAGAAGAAGAAGAGGAAGAGAAAGAAGAAGAAAAGAAAAAGAGATTAAGAAGAGGAAGAAGAAGAAGAAGAAGAAGGTGAAGTATAAGAAAAAGAAGAAAAGTAGTAGTAGTAGTAGTAGTAGAAGAAGAAGAAGTGGAAGAAGAAGATGAAGAAGAAGAAGAAGAAGAAGATGATGATGATGATGTTGACGATGAAGATGATTAAGGAGAAGGAGAAGAGGGAGAAGAAGAAGAAGAAGAAGAAGTGGGATATGAAGAAGAAGATGAATAAGAAGTAAAAGAAAAAGAAAAATGAGAAGAACAAGAATAAGAAGAAGAAAGAGAAGAGGAAGATGAAGTAGTTTAGAAGTAGAAGAAGAAGGAGAAGAAGAAGGTGATGATGATGAAGAGAAGAAGATGAGGATTATGATGAAGAAAACGAAGAATAAAAAGAAGAGGAAGAGGATGACGTTGAAGAAGAAGTTGGAGAACAAGAAGAAGTAGAAGAAGAAGAAGAAGAAGAAGAAGAGGAAGAAGAAGAAGAAAAAGATAAAGAAGAAGAAGAAGAAGAAGAAGAAAAAGAAGGAGAAGAAGGAGAAAGATAAGAAGAAGAAGGAGAAGTAGTAGAAGAAGAAGAGAAGAAGGAGAGAAGAAAAAGAAGAAGAAGAAGGAAAAGAAGAAGATGAAGAAGAAGAAGAAAAAAAAGGTAAGAAGAAGAAGTACAAAAAGAAGGAGAAGGGGAAGAAGAAGAAGAAGTAGAAGAAGAAGAAGATGATGATGAACAAGAAGAAGAAGAAGAAGTAGAAGAAGATGAAGTAGAAGAAAAAGAAGACGAAGAGGTAGAAGTGGAAGACTAAGAAGAGGAAGTTGAAGCAGAAGAAGAAGAAGTAGAAGAAGAAGAAGAAGAAGGAGATGAAGTGGAAGACAAAGAAGAAGAAGAAGAAGTGGAGGAACCAGAAGAAGAAAAAAGAATGAGAAGAAGTCGAAGAAGTAGACGAAGAAGAAGAAGAAGAATAAGAAGATGAAGAAGAAAAATAAGAAGATTAAGAAGAAGAAAAAGAGGAATTAGAATAAGAGAAGAAGAAGAAGAAGAAGTTGAAGAATAAGAAGAAGAAGGAGAACCAAAAGAAAATTAAGAAGTAGAATAATAGGAAACAGAAGAAGACGAAGAAGAAGAAGAAGAATGCAAATAAGAAGAAGAAGAACAAGAAGAAAATGATGAAGTGGAAGAATTTGAAGAAGGAGAAGAGAAAGAAGAAGAACAAGAAGAAGAAGAAGAAGAAGAGGAAGAAGGCGAAGAAGAAGAAGAAGAAGATTGTGAAGAAGAAGAAAAAGAAGAGGAAGAAAAAGAAGAAGAAGACAAAGAAGTAGAAGAAGTAGAAGAAGAAGAAGAAGAAGAAGAAGAAGGGGAAGAATTAGAAGAAGAATAAGATCAAGAAGAAGAAGAAGAAGAAGAAGAAGAAGAAGAAAAACAAGTGTAAGAAGATGAAAGAAGAAGAAAAAGAGGAGTAAGAAGTAGAAGAAGAAGAAGTAGAAGAACATGAAGAAGAACAAGAAAGAGAAAATGAGGAAGAAGAAGAAGAACAAGGAGAAAATGAAGAAGAAGAAGTAGTAATAGAAGAAGTAGAAGAAGAAGGGGAAGAAAGAGAATAAGAAGACGAAGAAGAAGAAGAAGACGAAAGGGAAGAAGAAGAAGAGAAGAAAAAGAAGAAGAAGAACATGAAGGTGAAGAAGAAGAAGTAGAGGAGGAAGAAGAAGGAGAAGAAGAAGGAGAAAAGGAAGAAGAAAAAGAATAACAAGGAGAAGAAGAAGATGGAGAAGAAGGATAAGAAGAAGATGGAGAAGAAGGATAAGAAGAAGATGACAAAGAAGAAGAAGATGATAATGATGATCATTAAGAAAAAGAAGTCGAAGAAAAAGAAGAAGAAGAATCAGACGGAGAAGAAGAACAAGCTAAAGAAGAAAAAGAAGAAGAACAAGAGAAAAAGAAGATGAAGGAAGAGGAAGAGGAGTAGGAGGAGGAGGAGGAGAAGAAGAAGAAGAAGAAGAAAAAGAAGAAGAAGAATAAGAAGAAGAAGAAGAAGAATAAGAAGTAGAACAAGAAGAAGAAGGAGAAGAAGAACAAGCGAAAGAAGAAGGAAAAGAAGAAGAAAAAGATGTAGTAGAAAAAGAAGAAGAAGAAGAAGATGAAGAAGAAAAGACGAAGAAGACAAAGAAGAAGAAGGAGAAGATGATGAAGAAGAAGAAGACAAAGAAGAAGAAAAAAAAGTAGAAGAAAACAAAGAAGAAGATGAAGAAGAAGGAGAAGAAGAAGTGCATGAACTTGAACAAGGGGTAGAAGAAAGAGGAGAAGAAGAGGAAGAAGGAAAAGAAGTAGAAGAAAAGGGAGAAGAAGAAGAAGAAAATGGAGATGAACTAGGAGAATAAGAAGAAGAAGAAGAAGACGGAGAAGAAGAAGAAAGATAAGAATTAGAAGAAAAAGAAAAAGAAGAAAAACAAGACAAAGATGAAGAAGAATATGACAAACAAGAAGAACATAAAGTCAAAGAAGTAGAAGAAGAAGATTTAAAAAAAGGAGGAGAAGAAGAAGAAGAAGAGAAAGAAGATAATGAAAAAGAAGACGAACAAGAAGAAAGAGAAGAAGAAGAAGAAGAATAAGAAGAGGAAGAAGAAGAAGAAGAAGAAGAAGAAGAAGAAGAAAAAGAAGAAGAAGTACAAGAAGAACAAGAAGAAAAAGTAATAGAAGAAGAAGAGGAAGAATAAGAAGAAGAAGAAGAAGAAGAAGAAAAAGAAGAAGACATGATGAAGAGGAAGACAAAGAAGAGGAAGATGAAGAAGAGGGAGAAGAAGAAGAAGAAGAAAAGGAAAAGATGAAGAAGAAGAAGAAGAGGAAGAAGAAGATGAAGAAGAGCGTGATGAAGAAGAAGAAGAAGAACTTGTAGAAGAAGAAAAAGAAGAAGAAGATGATGAAGGATAAGAAGAAAAAGTAGGAGAAGAAGGAGATGGAGAGAAAGTAGAAGAAGTTAAAGAAGAAAAAGAATAGGAAGAAGAAGAAGAAGGAGATGATGATGATGAAAACAAAGAAGAAGGATAAGAAGAAGAAGAAGAAGAAGAAGAAGAACAAGAAGAAGAAGAAGATGATGAGTAAAAAGAATAAGAAGAAGAAGGAAAAGAAGACAGAGAAAAAGAAGAAGAAGAAGAAGAAGAAGGAGAGAAAGAAGGAGATGAAGAAAGAGGTGATAAAGGAGAAGACAAAGAAGAAGAAGATGAAGAAGAAGAAGACGAAGAAGAAGAAGAAGAGAAAGAAGTATGGGAAGAAAATGAGAAGAAGCAGGAGAAGAAGAAGGAGAAGAAAGAGAAGAAGAGGAAGAAGATGAAGAAGAAGAAGAAGGAGAAGAACAAAATGAAGAAGAAGAAGAAGACAAAGAGGAACAAGTAGAGGAAGAAGAAGAAGAAGAAGATAGACGATGGTGACGATGAGGATGAAGAAGAAGAAGAAGAAGAAGAAGAAGAAGACAAAGAAGAAGAAGAAGAAGAAGAAGGAGAACGAGAAGAGGAGGAAAAGGAAGATGATGAAGCAAAAGAAGATGAAGAAGAAAAAGGAGGTTGAAGAAGAAGAAGAAGAATAAGAAGAAGAATGAGATGTTGAAGAAGAAGAAGTAGAGGAAAAGGAAGAAGAAGAAGAAGAAATAGAAGAAGAAGAAGATGATGACGATGAAGAAGAAGAAAAAGTAGTAGAAAAAGAAGAAAAAGGAGAAGAAGAAGAAGGAGAACAAAAAGATGGAGAATAAGAAGCAGAAGGAGAAGAAGAAGAAGAAGAACGAGAATAAGAACAAGAATAAGAAGAAGATGAAGAAAAAGAAGAAGAAGAAGAAGGCGAAGAAGAAGAAGAAGAAGTAGAAGAATAAGAAGAAGAAGAAGAAGACAAAGAAGAAGACAAAGAAGAAGAAGAAAAAGAAGATGACAAAAAAAGAAGAAGAAAAGTAAGAAGAAGAAAAGGAAGAAGAAGTAGGCGAAGAAGAAGAAGAAGAAGAAGAAGAAAAGAAGAAAGAGAAGGAGAATTAGAGGAAGTAGAAAAAGAAAAAGAAGAAGATGTAGTAGTAGAAGAAGAAGAAGAAGAAGTAGAAGAAGAAGAAGAAGGAGAGGAAGAAGGAGGAGAAAAAGATGTAGAACAAAAATAGGGAGGAGGAGAAGAAGAAGAAGATGATGAAGAAAAAGAAGATGAAGATTAAGAAGAAGAAGAAGTAGAAGAAGAAGAAGAAAATGAAGAAAAAGAAAAAGAAGACAAAAACAATGAAGAAGAAGAAAAAGAAAAGGAAGAAGAAGAAAAAGACGAAGAAGAAGAAGAAGATGAAGAAGAAGAAGAAGAAGAATAAGATGAGAACGAGAAGGAGAATGAGAAGAAGAGAAAGAGGAAAAAGAAGTAGTAGTAGTATTAGTAGATGAAGAAGAAGGAGAAGGGGAAGGAAAAGGAGGAAAAAAGATGAATGAGAAGAAGGAGAAAGAGAAGAAGAAGAAGAAGAATAATAAGAAAAGAAGAAGAAGGAGAAGAAGGAGAAGGAGGAGGAGAAGGACAAGAAGAAGAAGAAGAAGAATAATAACAAGATGAAGAACAAGAAGAAGTAGAAGAAAAAGAAGATGATGATGATGAAAACAAAGAAGGAGAAGAAGAAGAAGAAGAAGAAGAAGAAGATGATGAAGAAGAAGATGAAGAAGAAGAAGAACAAGAAAAAGAAGAAGAAGAAAATGTAGAAGAAGAAGAAGTAGATGAAGAAGATGATGAATAAAAAGAATAAGAAGAAGGCAAAGAAGACAGAGAAAAAGAAGAAGAAGAAGAAGAAGAAGGAGAGAATGAAGGAGTTGAAGAAAGAGGTGATAAAGGAGAAGACAAAGAAGAAGAAGATGAAGAAGAAGAAGACAAAGAAGAAGAAGAAGAAGGAGGAGAAGAAGAAAATGAAGAAGAAGAAGAAGACAAAGAGGAACCAGTAGAGGAAGAAGAAGAAGAAGAAGATAGACGATAGTGACGATGAGGAAGAAGAAGAAGAAGAACAAGAAGAGGAGGGAAAGGAAGATGATGAAGAAAAAGAAGATGAAGAAGAAAAAGAAGGAGGTTGAAGAAGAAGAAGAAGAAGATGAAGAAGAAGAAGAATAAAAAGAAGAAGAATGAGATGATGAAGAAGAAGAAGTAGAGGAAAAGGAAGAAGAAGAAGAAGAAGAAGAAAAAGTAGTAGAAAAAGAAGAAGAAGGAGAAGAAGAAGAAGAAGGAGGAGAACTAAAAGATAGAGAATAAGAAGTAGAAGGAGAAGAAGAAGAAGAAGAACAAGAATAAGAAGAAGAAGATGAAGAAAAAGAAGAAGAAGAAGGAGGTGAAGAAGAAGAAGAAGAAGTAAAAGATGGAGAAGAAGAAGAAGAAGAAGAAGAAAAAGAAGATGACAAAAGAAGATGACAAAAGAAGAAGAAGAAGAAGAAGAAAAGGAAGAAGAAGAAGTAGGCGAAGAAGAAGAAGAAGAAGAAGTAGAAAAGAAGAATGAGAAGGAGAATTAGAGGAAGTAGAAAAAGAAAAAGTAGAAGATGTAGTAGAAGAAGAAGAAGAAGAAGTAGAGGAAGAAGGAGAGGAAGAAGGAGGAGAAAAAAGATGTACAACAAAAATAGGGAGGAGGAGAATAAGAAGAAGAAGATGAAGAAAAAGAAGTTGAAGATTAAGAAGAAGAAGAAGAAGAAGAAGAAGAAAATTAAGAAAAAGAAGAAGAAGAAGACAAAAACAATTAAGAAGAAGAAAAAGACAAGGAAAAAGAAGAAAAGATGAAGAAGAAGAAGATGATGATGAAGAAGAAGAAGAAGATAAGATGAGAATGAGAAGATGAAAAAGAGGAAAAAGAAGAAGATGTAGTAGTAGTATTAGTAGAAGAAGAAGAAGGAGGAGAACGAGAAGAAAAAAGAGGAAAAAGATGAATGAGATGAAGGAGAAAGAGAAGAAGAAGAAGAAGAATAATAAGAAAAGAAGAAGAAGAAGGGGAAGGAGAAGAAGGAGGAGGAGAAGGATAAGAAGAAGAAGAGGAAGAAGAAGAAGAAGAAAAAAAAGATGAAGAAGTATAATAAGAAAAAGAAGAAAAAGAAGAAGAAGAAGAAGATAAAGAAGAAGAAGAGGAAGAAGATGATGAAGACAAAGAAGAAGAAGAAGATGATGAAGAAGAAAAAGAAGCAAAAGAAGAAGAAGAAGTAGAAGTGAAGAAAAAGAAGAAAAATAAAAGCAGAAGAAGAAGAAGGTGAAAGAAGATGATTAAAAAGAAGTAGCATAAGAAGGAGAAGAAGGAGTGGAAGAAGGAGAAGAAGAAGAAGGAGAAGAAGAAGAAGAAGAAGAAGAAGAAGACGAAGAAGAAGAAGAAGAAGAAGAAGAAGAGGAAGAAGAAGAAGGAAAAGAAGGAGAAGAAAATGAAGAAGATGATGAAGTAGAAGAAGAAGAAGAAGAAGAAGAAGGAGGAGGAGGAGGACAAGAAGGGGAAGAAGAAGAAGAAAAACATGTAGAAGAAGAAGAAGATGGAGAAGAAGAAGAAGGGCAAGATGAAGAAAAAGTAAAAAAAAGGAGAAGAAGAAGGAGAAGAAGAAGAAGAACAAGGAGTAGAAGATGAAGGAGAATATGAAGGAGGATGCAGAGGAGGAGAAGAAAAAGAAGAAGATGAAGAGGAAAAAGATGATGAAGAAGAAGAAGAAGAAGAAGAAGAGAAGAAAAAGAAGTAAAAGGAACAGAAGAAGAAGAAGAAGAACAAAAAGACAAAAAAGTGGAAGAAGAGAAGAAAGAAGAAGAAGAAGAAGACGAAGAAGAAGAGGAAGTAGTAGAAGAAGGAGAAGAAGAAGGAGAAGAAAAAAGAAGGATAAGGACAAGGGAAGAAGGAGAAGAAGAAGAAGAAGAAGAAGAAAAAAAAAGAAGAAAGAGAAGGATACAGAGAAAGAGAAGGAGAAGTAGAAGAAGATGAAGAAGAAGAAGAAGAAGCAGAATAAGAAGAAGAAGAAGAAAAACAAGAAGAAGAAGTAGAAGAGCTAGAACAAAATAAAAGAAGAGAAAGAAGAAGACAAAGAAGAAAAAATGAAAAAGAAAAGGACAAAGAAGAAGAAGAAGAACAATAGGAAGAAGAAGAAGATCAAGTATAAGAGGAAGAAGAAAAGATTAAGAAGATGAAGAAGAAGAAGAAGTGAAAAAAGAAGAAGAAGAAGAAGAAAAACAAGAAGAAAAAGCAACAGATGAACGAGAAGAAGGAGAAGAATGAGAAGAGAAATAAGAGGAAGAAGACGAGAATGAATAAGAAGCGTTGAAGAACAGGAAGAAAACGACGAAGAAGAAGAAGACGACAAAGAAGAAGAAGAAGAAGAAGAAGCAAAAGAAATAGAAGGAAATGGAGAAGATGAAGAGGAAGAAGGAGAAGAAGAAGAAGAAGAAGAAGAAGACGAAGGAGAAGAAGGCGAACATGAAG
>JAIUJO010002951.1:15000-17500 GCA_023846275.1 Vanilla planifolia
GAAGAATAAGAAGAAGAAGAAGATGATGAAGAAGAAGAATAATAAGAAGGAGGTGAAGATGAAGGAGAAGAAGAAGAAGAGGAAGAAGAAGAGGAAGAAGACAATGATGATGAAGAATAAGAAGAAAAAGAAGGAGAAGATGAAGAAGAAGGAGAAGAAGAAGAGGAAGAAGAAGAAGAAAAATAAGAAGAAGAAGAGAAGAAGAAGACGGAGGGGGAGGAGGAGGAGGAGGAGAAGATGAAGAAGAAGAAGAAGAAGAGGAAGAAGAAGAAGAAGAAGAAGAAGAAGAAGGAGGAGGAGGAGAAGAAGGAGGAGAAGAAGTAGAAGAAGAAGAAGTAGAAGGAGAAGAAGAAGAAGATGGAGAAGAAAGAGAAGAAGAAGGTGAAGAAGAAGAAGAGGTGGAGGAAGAAGAAGAAGAAGAAGAAGGAGAAGAAGAAGAAGATGATGAAGAAGAAGAAGAAAAAGACGAAGAAGAAGAAGAACAAGATGACGAACAAAAAGTAGTAGACGAAGAAGAAGAAAAAGAAGATGTAGATGAAGGAGAAGACGGAGAAGAAGAAGTAGAGGAAGAAGAAGAAGAAGAAGAAGAGGAGCAGGAAGAAGAAGTATAAGAACAAGAAGTAGAAGAAGGAGAAGAAGATGAAGAAGAGGAAGGAAAAGAAGAAGAAGAGGAAGGAGAAGTAGAAGTAGAAGAAGGAGATGAACAAGTAGAATAAAAAGAAGGTGGAGAAGAAGAAGGAGAAGAAGAATGATAAGAACTAGAAAAAGAAGCAAAAGAAGAAAAACAAGGCGTAGAAGAACAAGAAGACGACTAAGAAGAAGAAGAATAAGACAAAGAAGTAGAAGAAGAAGAGGTAATAGAAGATGAAGGAGAAGAAGAAGAAGAAGACGAAGAAGAAAAAGAAGGCAACGAAGAAGAAGATGATGAAGAAGAGGAAGAAGAAGAGGATGAAGAAGAAGAAGAAGAAGCAGAAGAAGAAAAAAACAAGAAGGAGAAGGAGAAGAAGAAGTAGAAAAAGTAGAAGAAGTATAAGAAGAAGAAGAGGAAGAAGAAGAAGAAGAATAATAATAGTAATAAAAAGTAGAGAAGAAGAGGAAGAAGAGACGGAGATGAAGAAGAGGATGAATAAGTAGAAGAAAAAGAAAAAGTCAAAGAAGAAGAAGAGGAAGAGGAAGAAGAAGAAGAAGAAGAAGAAGAATGTGAAGAAGAAGAAGTAGAAAAAGTAATAGAAGAAGAAGAAGATGACGAAGAAGAAGAAGAAAAAGAAGGAGAAGATGGAGAAGGAGAGGAAGTAGAATAACAAGAAGATGAAGAAGGAGGAAGAAGAAGAAGAAGATGAAGAAGAAGAAGAAAAAGATAATGAAGAAGAAGAAGAAGAAGGCAAAGAAGAAGAAGAACAAGAAAAAGAAGAAAATGAAGAAGAAGAAGAAGAAGAAGAAGAAGAAGGAGATGAACAGAAAGAAAAAGGAGAAGAAGAGAAAGAAGTCAAAGAAGAAGAAGTAGAAGAAGAACAAGAAGGCAAAGAAGAAGAAGAAGAAGAAAGAGATAAACAAGTAGACAAAGAAGAAGAAGAAGAAGACAAAGAGGAAAAGAAGAAGAAGAACAAAAGGAAGAAGAAGAAGCACAAGAAGAAGAAAAAGAAGGAGAAGAATATGGATGATGATGATGATGACGATGAGGAGGAAGAAGAACAAGAGCATGATGAAGAAGAAGAAGAAGAAGAATAAAGCAAAGAAGAAGAAGAAGATTGAAGAAGAAGAAGAAGATGAACTAGAAGAAAAAAAAGAAGAAGAATAAGAAGACAAAGAAGAAGAAGAAGAAGAAGAAAAAGAAGAAGTAGAAGGAGAAGATGATGAAGAACAAAAAGAAGAGGAAGAACAAGAAGAAGAAAAAGAAGAAGAAATAGAAGAACTAGATGGAGAAGAAGAAGAAGGAGAAGAATAAGAAGAATTAGTCCATGAAGAAGAAGAAGAAGATGATAAAGAAGAAGATGAAGAAGAAGAAGCGGAAGAAGGCAAAAAAAGATGGAGAAGAAGAAATAGGAGGAGGAGTAGGAGGAGGAGAAGAAGAAGAAGAAGAAGGAGTTGAAGAAAAAGAAGAAGAAGAAGTAGAAGTAGAAGATGAAGGCATTGAAGAAGTAGAAGAAAAAGAAGAAGAAGAAGAAGATGACAAAGAAGATGAAGAAGAAGAAGTAGATGAAAGAAAAGAAGAAGAATAAGAAGAAAAAGAAGAAGAAGAAGAAGAAGAGATGAAGAACTAGAAGCAGAATAAGAAGAAGAAGAAGAAGAAGAAAAAGAGGAAGATGTAGTAGAAGAAGATGAAGAAGAAAAAGAGGAAGAAGGAGAGGAAGGCGAAGGAGAAAAAAAGATGTTTAAAAAGAAGTAGGAGGAGAAGAATAAGAAGAAAAAGATTGTGAAGAAGATGAAGAAGAAGACGAAAACAAAGAAGAAGAAGAAGAAGAAAAGGAAGAAGAAGAAATAGACGAAGAAGAAGAAGATG